>PVJI01014050.1:0-45548 GCA_004026765.1 Micronycteris hirsuta | reverse complement strand
GAGCTTTGATCTGTTCCTTTCTTTGGGCCTTTTTTTTTTCCTAAGAGAGCCTATTACTGAACCGACCAAGAGATAGACAACCTATAAGATGAACAATAAAAAACCCAAGTAATTAGGATGCTCACAGAATTCGATGAAAAATTATCGAAATTGCTTGAACAAATGAGGAGAGATCTGCAGGGAACCAATAGGGGTAAGAAGGAAACTGGGACTCAAATCAATGGAGTGGACCAGCAGAAAGAAAAAAAAAAAAAAACAAAAAAAAACCATCCAACCTGAAAAGAATGAAGAAACAAGAATTCAAAAAATGGAGGAGGGGCTCAGAAACCTCCAGGACATCTGTAAATGGCCCAACATATGGATCATAGGGCTGCCAGAAGGAGAAGAAGAAATCCAAGGAATTGAAAACTTACTTGAACACATAATGATGGAGAATTTCCTGAAGCTGGTGAAGGAAATAGACTTTCGGGAAGTCCAGGAAGCTCAGAGAGTACCAAAGAAGTTGGACCCAAAGAGGAACACACCAAGACACATCATAATTACATTACCCAAGATTAAAAAGAAGGAGAGAATCTTAGAAGCAGCAAGAGAAAAGGGGACAGTTACCTACAAAGGAATTCCCATAAGACTGTCAGCTGACTTCTCAAAAGAGACCTTGCAGACAAGAAGGGGCTGGAGAGAAGTATTCCAAGTCATGAAAGGCAAGGACCTACATCCAAGAATACTCTATCCAGCGAAGTTTTCATTTAGAATGGAAGAGCAGATAAAGTGCTTCTCAGATAAGGTCAAGTTCAAGAAGTTCATCACCACCCAGCCTTTATTATATGAAATGTTAAAGGGAGTTATATAAGGTATGGAGGAATATCAACAGGGGAGTGGTAGGGGGAGAGGGTGGGAATGGGACACAGAATAAGTAGCATAAATGGTAGGTAGACAACAGACAGGGGGAGGTTAAGAATAGTATAGGAAGTGCAGAAGCAGAAGGACTTATGTTTATGACCTATGGACGAAACTAAAGGGGGAAAAGGGGGGTAAGGGTGTGGGGAACAAGAAGGGGTGGAAGAGTGGGACAACTGTAACAGCATAATCAATAAAATATAGTTAAAAAAAGCAGTTCACTACAAATTGGTAGATGCAGGTTTAATGAGCAAGGGAACTTACTTAGGAAGTTTGTCTTGGATGGGCAAAAGGGTAGTAGATTTCTGCACCCCCCACCGTATCTCAGAATTTATATTGTGGCCTTAACTGGGTTCAGTCATATAATAAGGACCCTTACCTGGGTTCAGTTGTGCTCACAGGGGACCTAGATGGGTTCAACATGTACCAAGTCCAGATTTTGTCATCACCGGATTACTATCTCAAGGCTGTCGTTGGAGCTCCTTCTGGAAATGTTGAGGACAAGCTGAGGGCACAATCCCAACAGGGAAGAGGAGCAGAGCTTCCAATTCCCCATATCCAGCTCTCTGGTCAAGCAGCAGTCACATCTTCTTGATGACTTCCTCCAGCATGCAGAACAGATGGTTAGTATACAAAGAAAAATGAACACTCTAAGGAAGAATCAAATGAAATGCTAGAAATGCTTTTGATGGGTTTTATCAGTGGACTTGAAACCATGAAGAATAGAAGCCCATAACCTTAAGACAGAGCCATAGAAAATTGTGAAACTGAAAGGTAAAAAAAAAGAAGAGAAAAACATAGAATAAATCTGCAATAACTATGGGACAATATCAAAATGGATAATATAAGAACAGAATAAATACTTGCATTAATAAATTTGAGAGTTTTTCAAAGTCGATGGCATACACCAAAGTACATACCCAGGAAGATAGGGAATAACAAGCAGGAAAAATGCCCCCTAAAACCCACAGAACATTCAGATGCATATTGCCAAAAACCAAACATAAAGAGGAATAGCTTGAAAGAAGTCAAAAGGGGGAAAAACACAAGTATATAGAAATAATGGTAAGAATTACAATGGCTTTCTCATCAGAAACCATGAAAGCAAGAGAATGGAATGAAATATATATACATATACATAAAATATGAATGTGTATATATATATATATATATATATACACACACATAATAGTACGTGTATCTAAATACGTATACAATGATAAACCTGTTGAAGTTGAGGACTTATTAATTTGATCCCTATAAAATTATATTTTTAAATCAATAAAAATAATTACTAATTATAATGAAACTTCCTTTTAAGCCTTTCACCAAACATAAATTTTGTAGCAATAATTCTAAACTGCAGGAGCATACTAATAGTAACTTAGATATACCATTGTAATTATATAGGCTGCTGTATTTTTTATTGCTATGTGTTATCTTCAGAAAATGCAAAAGGAATAAAAAACAAAGAGGATCATATGCATCATATAGTGAGTGCTTTTGGATTTGAAAGTGTCATAATAAAGTAGAAGAAAATACTTCATTATATCCCAAGTGTTTGACATTTTTTTAATGAAAAGTGTTAGCCTCAATAAAAAAAGTTTTAAACTGATTTATTTTTCTTGGAACACACACAAAAGTGTAGTGTGATAAGAAAAAGAAAAAATCTTTTCCATCAGATTAAAGAATACCAGACTTAACTCTCTAAATTGATTATATACTTCTGTAATTTTTATTTCAGTTAAAGTATTGATTGTTAAACAATTTGAAAACTGTTTCAATTATTTCACAAACCATTTCTACTGCTTGCCTTTTGCTTAATGGAGATTAAGTGGAAAGGGGGGAAATTATTGTCACTGTTTTTGCTTGGTTCCAAAACCCATTCATTGAACATTTATTTATTATTTACATTAAAAACTCATATACTAAAATAATTTAATGTTGGATACTAAAACCTGGTATTAATAAACAAAATACTCCCAAATGTGCAAACTTTATATTCTACTACATTTCTTAACAGTTTCCATCTAAAAGACACAGATAACTGTCCTTTCTAAAACAAAATACTTTCAAAGTATATTACAGATTTGATTGTATATTAACTTCTGTAGTGATTAATTACATGGATCTAGTGTTAGTCTACATTGGATTAGACTTGCCACTCTTACAATACTTTTGATGCAAGGCAAATTTCTTAACCTCAGATTCTTCACTGAAAATCTGACAAAAGAGATAAATATTGAGTCATACTTCCAAGGGTTTCATTTGTTTCTTAGTTTATTTTTATCAAATTCTTTGTAAATGGAAATGCATAAAATGTGCTGAGCACTGTGCATGGCGGTTAGTAAGCATGTCATAAATGAGCACTATTATTTATAAGGACATATTTAGGTAAAGTAAATTTGGGATTGTATTAATTTGTTAGGGCGGCCATAATAAAATATGAAAAATTAGGTAGCTAAAACAACAGAAATTTACTTTCTCATGGTTCTGGAATCCAGAAATCCACAATCAAAGCTTTGGCAGGACAATGATCCCTCTGAACTTTACAGGGGAGAACTCTTCCTTGGCTCTTCCTCGCATCTGCTGACTTGCCAGAGTCCTTTGGCATCCCTTGGCTTGCAGTTGAGCACTTCAATCTCCACCGCCACTATGGCATGGAAGGACTTGTGATTTATCCATTTTGGTATACTCAGATTTTAACAAGCAGTTGACATTGAGTGCTCACTACATTTAACCGATGATTGAATTCATTGATTCTTTGATTGATGAACGTATAGGTAAATAATTTTATATTTTTTCACCTTTTACATTATTTTCTTAACTTTCCCACACCACCGAGGTTTGATAATACACTTTGATAATTGGTCCCCTGTCTCTCATTCTCTGTGGGACCTTGGAAGAGTAACTCCGATGGGCACCAGTTTGCAAACCCAGATGAGTTTCACATGTATCAAATCCCCCTCCCATTTGTTTATTATTTTTTACTTCTTTCACTCTAGTGAACCTCCTTCCCAACCCTCTCTGATCCCTCATTCTTCCTTTGAAATACCAGGTCATCTGGGTATAAATCAAAATTAGGCTCAGTTCATGTACGACTCTTTGTATTGCAGTAGTATGCAAGGTCTGCCAGAAGGTATCCAGCCATGTAATAGGAAAAATAGAAACATTCACCAAAGAAGATGCAAGATATAAGAAACATTGTACATAGGACAATGATGTCTTAGTCCCCTTCAGAGTAGGCTTCTTGGGACCTCACACAGTTCTCCCAATCGCCATCAGCTGCCCTATCATATCTTCCTGAATCTTATCAATGGTTTGAAATCTCTTCCTTTACAAAAATGATTTTAGCTAGAAGTCGGACGTTGCCAAATCTGGACTTTAGGGTGCATGAGTCACCTGAGTGATTTGATGTTTCACCAAAGAACTTTGCAAGAGATGTGATGTATGAGCAGGTGCCTTGTCGTGATGAAGCTGCCAATCACCAATTGCCCATAACTGTGGCCTTCTGAATCATCCAAATACTTTCTGTGGAAGAATGTTCAAGCTTAATGCAAAATTTGATGCAGATTCATTACTCTACTTGCTCAGTCATTTTAAATGTGACAGCCACAGAGTGCACATGCTCACTCAGTGTCATCTACTGCCCCCACTGACTAGTACAGTGAAGTTGTCATCATTTACACATGCGCATTCCAGTCCACTCTCCTTGGTTGCCAGGTTATATGGATGTTGTGCAAACCGTCCTCATTATATTAACAATGGCTGGACTTTTTCCAGACAGGCCTCATATGACTGATCAAAATTCGTCCTTACCAATTTGCCTAGTATCTAGCTTTTTTATCTTTAACATTCTTTCGCTAGAATGTTCTTTCTTCTCTCACTCACACCGTTCCATCTTCATATCACTCATCCTTCTAACTAGTTATATGTTAAGTGTGTCTAAGGTGAGCTGCTCTTTGTAAAATCTATTCTTATCTCCCCACTCATCCAAAATGGTCTAAGTAAAACTTTTTGTATTTTTCCTAAAGCTAGGATTTATCCCTAGTATTGTAACAATTATACAATATTAAAATTGCCCCATTATTTGATTGTCTCCACTACTAGACTTTAAACTTCTGAATGATACAAAGAAGTATTATTCTTAGAATCTAGTACAGTATTATTCTTAGAATCTAGTACAATCTTTGTCAGTTAAGAAATATCTGTGGCACGGGATTGAAGCTTAAGCAGTGAATAAAATAATAATTTTAAACATTGAGTACATATAAAATAAATATTTGCTGAATAAAAAATAATTATTATAAATTAATATTAAAATATCAATATCCTCTAACATTTAGCAAAATTCCATTATTACAAGAAAAATAATCACAAACCAAAGTTGCATTCAGATATACCTCAGAGAGCCCCCACTTTTTTTTAATTAAATGAAAGTATAGTGAAATTTTACTGCACCGTTTAAGAGGTTAATTGATAAACCATGCAGCTGTACTGGAGATGGAGAGAATGTTAAATAGTTTTACTCAGGATAATCATGCTGTGTTTGCCCAAAGGAAAAGTTGCATTTAGCTTAGAATCAATTAGGAAATAACTCTTCCCTTGCATTACTTTAGAATTTTCATGTCCTTTACTTAAATAAGTATTGTGAAACTGCTACATTCCAGGCACCACTTGGTTATAGATTTAGGGTAAACAGACACAGGAAAATAATACAGCATACAGAAAAGCTAGAGGTTCATTGATTGATTTAGAAATAAGCAAACAGAAATACTTTCCAAAGGAATTAAGAGAAGGAGTCAGTAGTTTGTCATGTATTGAATGGAGATATACACATCAAAAGAAAATGTTAACACCTATAAATAAAAGCAATTGGACAAGAAAATATAATGTTTTGCTACATTGTAAGGTCCCAAAAATTAGAGAGTGGTTTCCAGTTCAGACAGATGTAGGGCATGAATGTTGAAGATGTAAAAGTGTGTCACAGCCTGAGAAATACACAGAGATTAGGATAAAGCATTCCCCTGGCAAGAAATCCCATTAGTAGAAACCAGCAGATTTTAAATATTATCGTGAACAGACACAAACACATTCACGTGTATGAGTTTAACTATTATATAGGTATAGTTATCATTAACTATACCTATGTAGTTACCTATATAGTGTGTGCTTTTTTTTAATTAATGGTTTTGTAAATAAGATTATCATGTTTTGTTAGATCTTGGTAGATAAACCAAGTTTACTTCTGCTGAATATACTATTATGTATGAAATGTATACAAATATACTGATATGTACACATATTTGTATGTGTATGTGTTTGTGTATATATATTAAGTTAACATGTTACAATATTATTAAGGGTTTTTAATTTATAAAGACTATAGTTTTCCATGTTGGATCTTTATTTGCCCTAGTGCATAGTCATTTCAAAAATGAGTTTGGGACTCTTTTCTTTGTTATATCATGAATGACTACTCATATCAAGTTTTCTGACATTAAAAACATCCTGGTGCTTTTAATACTGAGCCATATATTTTTCTAATTTTTTTTTCTACTGGAATGGAATGTCTAATATTTATGCATACAAAGTCTATTGTTTGACTGAGTCATGTCAAACCACTACCACAAACTCATAGAAAGTTTCTTGAATAAGGAGAAAACAGAGATAAATTGTCAAAACATTTTCATAGAAATGTTGTTGCACTTGAGATGCAAACATATATACATCTTTGAAGAATAGCAAGCCAGCACCTGAGGCCCTTTCTCATCAATCTACTGCAGTGACACCTGCTGTACTTGGAACACCGAATTTCTCACGTCTTCCATACTCAGGCCTGAACTATTCCATTACATACTCCAAGGTGCTCTGCACATTTTAGAGTTCTATAAAATAGAAATGTGTACCTAACCAGTTTACATATACTCTTTTATGTAATTCACATTCACCACTCTACAAACAGGTTATGTGTTCTGTGATTACAAGTGTGGAAAATGAAGGAGATTCGTTTCTATAATTTAAATAATTAAAAATGGAGAATTTTGCTCACCCTATATTAAGGTCTTATGAAATGTTTTGGGAGGGGACACCAGAGGAACAAGAGAGGCAATGGGAAGCATGGGGGTGAAGGAAAAAAATAAAATGTATATCTAGTAAGATATTACCGTATGTCTTCTATCGCCTAAGAATTGCTCCACAAAAAGATAAAGAGCCTGGGATATTCACCTATCGTCCTTCAGGAGTTGTGAATAATCTCTGGAGGCATTACTTCTATTTAACCTCTAACTTTTTTAAGCAAGATATAAAGTTTCTAGAAAAATCCCTCAGGCAAAGAAGCAGGTAAAAGCTGTGAACATGGACACTCTCTTCATTGGCTCCAGGCAAATGCAGAGGTGGACACAATGGCATCTTGTACAGTTTTTTATAAATCCTCAGAGTTCCAACAGGTGGATAAATTGAAAATAGAGGTACATATCAAATCCATATCAACTACTATAGATTTCAAAATTGTATTAAGGGTTAATCAAAATTCCTCTAGAAAAATATTTTGAGTCATGACTTTCAATCAATATCATAATGACTTGTGATTGTCATTTGCAACATTATTACATATTACATAAATATTACTGAAATGTCATGCTTATGGCATATCCCCTAAGTAAACTGGCTCAGGAAAGGATATTTAAATGCACTTGGCAAAGAAAGATAAATTGCTGTGTAGGCTAGTGAGTGAAATTTCTGATTATTTTGAAGAACCCCTCTATCCGTTGGCTCATTACAATATTTTGTTTATTTAGTGTCAAGGCAAAACCAATTGACTTTTCATGCGATAATGGTAGTTTCGCTGAAAGCACTCAACAGGCACTCAAGAATCTGGTTTATCTTCCTGACTCTGCACTAAATACACAGCTTTAAAACTGAAGAAGGATGTGTTGTGGGGGGGCAGGTAGAGGGCTGTTTTCTCTCGCAAAATAAATAAGAAGCCAAATTAGAAGATTTGAATCCTTTTCCAACCCTCATATCCCATGTTCAGGCATGAGTGCTTACAAAGTAAGTAGTTTCCTAAATTTCCGAAAATGGTTAGGCATATTTTTCTTGCATTATGGTACTACCTCTTTGAGCCTGTATAAAAAGAAGAGCTAGGTCTTAAGCAGGTGTTCACTGGTGCCAAGTGCTGTGTTTGACAAAATTGTTTAATTAATTTAACGGAGATACCAGCAAATTAGGTTTTTTTGATGATTTGTTTCTTTCAAATAAATAGTTTAAAATATATTTAATTTATGGTTTACTTTTCTTTACTAGTTTAGAGTTAAGATTTCAAAAGAGTCCCACTATGTTATGTAAACAAAAGCATATGAAAAACTTGATTTTAGAAAGATAGAAAGTGAAATTTGATTAAGTTTAACAATGAAGTTACTTTTGAGATCCTTTGGTAAATCAGTACTTGGTTTTGTTGTTGATTGCATAAAAAAGATTCACACAGTAGGGTATAATTTTGAAAGTACTAAAATTTGCATTCATTAGAGTTACAGTGGCTAATCAAGAAATTTTCAATTAAACTCCACTTCAGCTGCATTTTCATCAACTATGAGAACTGTCTACATAGCTAATGATAAAATTTCAGAGTGTACCAAACTATTCTTGATCTTCTCTGATCTGAATATTTTGGTCAGAATTTTGTTATCTATATTTGAAGGCAGGATCTGCACGCACACACACACATGGAACTGAGGATATTATATTTTAGGTTTACAGGAATTTATGTTATAAATGTCCTTGTATTTGGCAGACACAGATTGTGTTTATCGAAGTGAATGTTAAAGATGGTCTTCCCAAAATGTTCATTTTTTCATTAAGAACTTTGAGACCTGGAATGGTGAAAGCATTTTTCAAGAAAGGGCTCTGCATTGACCTGAAACCCTAAACTGCAATTGTCAGTTTATAACACACTGAATTTTAGTTGTAGTCATTCAATAAATATTTTGGGGCTTCTTTATGCTATGTACCATAGTAGATACCGAGAAATTGTGTTTAAGGAAAAATTGCAATGAGTTTGAGTAGAGTTCACAAGATGCTAAGGAGGCCATCTGTCATATTTTAATAAGTATTTAATCCACTGAATTCCTGACTTTTAACTGACTTGGCTTAAAGAAATTTTTTGTGTCTTAATGAGCTGTCTTAATTCCTTATGCCTATATCTTAAATTGGTACACACTTAAAATTCTAGTTAGTAAACTGTAGTCTCTATCAGATTTAATTAATGACAAAATTGTGAAGCAGGCAAAGATTGTGTCCAATTAGCTCTTGATGAAAAGCCCTGTAGCACCTTTTGGTGAGATTCTTCCAGATGGTTTGCGACCTATAAATGCCTCTTTCTCTGTGGGCTGAGAATTTGTAGGGAGTTTTACTTGTCTACATTGCAAACATGAAGTAAATAGGATGGCTATGTTCTGGAGCTTTAGAATCACACTGCCCATTCTAACCCAGGTTCTCTTACTCGGTAGAAATAAATGTGATCAAGTTAACCTGTCCGTGCTTCTCCTTTGACTTTTCTATTTCAGTTTAATGTTATAAACATTACATGAGTTAATTTGTGCAAAGACCTAATTATATACAAATCAGTTCATAGTAAGAAAGCCACAGATGTAAACTTATTCAAACACAACCTACAGATTATATAATTTTTCTTTTATTGCAAAATATGAATAGAAAAGCTTAACAAATCATACTACACTTAATATTTTCAACATTTATGAGTCATTCTCAGATACTGTATTATTAATCTAAATAGGCTTTTCCTTCTCCAAAATATTTTTAATTAGATTATATTAGGATAATCTCTTATACTCCTATCGTGGTGAAATAAGAAACTGTGAAAGTCAGCTCATCAACGAAAACAAATAGAACATTGGAAAAATCGTCAAAATCAACTTTCAGAACTCTTTAAATTAACTGAAAGCTTTTACCAATCCAGGAAACATGAATTTTAAAAAATGATAAAATATTGGTGAGAAGAGTAAATCTGTTTTCTTTATTAACTTGCCCCAATCTTCTCTCCTCCTCAGCTTTGTAATATCTTGAAAAGTAAGAGTCCCTCATATATGGTAGCTATAGAATTTAGCAGCCCTAGCATCATCATCTGGATGAGGCAGATGGGTTTGGAGCTCCCCAAAGAACCTATTCTCAGAGAACTGTTACTATTTTCCTTGGCAGCATCCTGAGAAGCTCCATTCTCTGGGCTTCTCATCTGATCTAACTTTGAGCTGACTCTGTGCAAACAGTCCTATCTCCAAAGAAGTTGTCAAAAATAATCCCTAAGAATTATATAACGTTGCAATGTCTGAGGTGATGTTACTAGTTAGACTAAGAATAGGATGGCCAAAAATAAGTTTTATTTGTTTTTATATTTGACAATGGGATGGATATAAGGAGACTGTAAAATCTCTGAAATATTCCTGGAAATGCAAAATGCTGTGCATACAAGGGGGACCAAAAAAAAACCAGAATCAGCTTCTGGAGGGCAGGCCCCTGCAGTACAGGCTTCCCCTACTATGTGAGTGTTCCAGGAACCCGTCTGTATCAGTGTTCCAGCTGGTGTTGTTGTAAGAGGCTGTGTTATGATTCAGTGAATTTTTTGAAGACTCTCAATATTTCATGATGGATGATTTACACCTGCCCACACTATGCTGAGTGTTCAGCAGTTTTGTGACCAAAATCTACATGACCCCTGTGCCTCATCCTCCCTATTCACCTGATCTTGCCCCAAGCAACTTCTTTTTTTTTGTTTGTTTTGTTTCACCAGATGAAAAGAGTCCTCAAAGGGAAACACTTTGTTGATGTGGAAGAGGTGGGAAAAAATTAAAAATAGCAATAAAAGGCATCAAAGTCAGCAAGTTCAAAAACTGTTTTAAGCAGTGGGGAAAAAAAAAAGTCTCAATAGGTGTATTTCACCAAATAGAGAATATTTTGAAGGTGACTGAAGTTTAAACATGTAATAATAAATAAACAATTTTTAATAAATAAATTCTGTTTTTTATGGCCCCCCCTCATATGTACACTGATGTGTATAATACTTAGAAAAACCTAAAAAGGTTTTAGTATCTTAAATATTGTTGATCTTGAAGTAGTACATAATTGGGAAGGTAGAATCTACTGACTTTTTAGAGCATAAAAATATCTCAAAACACACGTAAGGTCACTCAACAAGACTTATTGATTAAACTAATTAAAAAAATATTTTTCAATAATTTAGTAATCACTAGATTAATAAGACAGAGACTTCAGTGGATGCATATGACAAAGAATTAGCCCAGGAAATTCATTTAACAAACAGCAAAGACCGCAACAATCAACAAGAGAAAATCTTGTGAGGAAGGGGAAGGGATTTGATTTATAGAATCATTCCATTTTACTATTTCAAGTAATCACATTTAAGCAACAACAATAAAAATACACCAAATAATAAAATGCTTGTTCTATGTACATAGACAAAGGTAGTTCATAGAACTGTCTTTGAGGAAGCCCAAATGTTGCACATTAATCAAAGACCTAACCAGTTATTATAAATATGTTCAAATAAAAAGAGAAAAAAAGGCAAAATAATTAAAATAAATGAGGAAAATAACGTCTGTACCAGTCATTAGATAATATGAACAACAAAAAATAGATATTATAAGGGAAGAGCCAAATAAAAACTCCAGATTTGTAAAGTATAATAATTAAAATGAAAAATTCACTGGATGGTCTCAATAGCAGACTTAAGAACAGACTTGAGATCATGTCAATTGAGATTATTAGTTTGGAGAACAGAAAGTAAAAAAGAATAAGACTAAAAAGGCTTAGACCTGCAGTGTGCCATCAAGCATACCAATTTACACACGAAAGTAATAACTGAAATCTTTCCATATTTGTTGTAAAACTTACTTGAAACATCCACAAAGCTCAAGAAACTTTAAGATAAACTCAAAGAAGTTTACACCAACACACAACGTATTCAAATTGTTAAAATTCAATGAAAAAATAAATCATAAAAGAAGTCAAGAAAAATATTATATATATGAAGGAGTAACAAGGTTAACAGCTAATTTACCATCAGAAACCATGGACTCTTTGGGCAAAACATCAAATCATATGCATAATTGGCCCAACCCAAAATTATCCAGCCATGTAATGTGAAAAATAGAGACATTTATTGAAGAAGATACAAGAAACATTGTACATGAGACAATGATGCCCCAGTCCCCTTCAAAGTAGGCACCTTGGGACCTCACACAGTTCTTTCAATCACCATCAGCTGCCCCATTATATTTTCCTGAATCTCTTGGATGTATGAAGTCTCTTCCCTTTCAAAAGTGATTTTACTTTTGGGAAAAGCCAGAAGTCACAGGGTGCCAAATCTGGGTTGAGTCATCTGGGTGATTTGATGCTTTACCAAAAAACTCTGTAGGAGACATGATGCATGAGCAGGCATATTGTTGTGATGAAGCTGCCAATAACCACTTGCCCATAGCTGAAGCCTTCTGAATTACCTGAATAGTTTCTGCAGAGGAATGTTCAAGCTTTATGCAAAATTTGACCCAGATTCATTGCTCTATTAGCTCAGTCATTTTGAATGTGACAGCCATACAGTACACATGCTCACTCAATGGCATCTACCACATCCACTGATTAATATAGTGAAGTCATCATTGTTGAGCATGTACATTCCAGTCTGCTCTCCTTGGCTGCCAGATTACATCAATGTCACTCAAACCATTCTCATTATATTAACAATGATTGGACCTTTTTTCTGACATATATATATATATATGCACGCACACACATACATACATATATATATATATATATATATATATCTTTGTATGTCATGAACAATAAAAAACAAATTTATGTAAAAATGATCAATTCTAGGGTTAAAATCTATATTTAAAAATAAAACACAGGCATGTTTTTTGAAACATGGTTTTTGATTATAAAATTGGTAAAACAGTATCAACATGTTCTATAATTTTTTCACTGTTGTTCTGTTAGAGTTGCCCCAGTTTTTCCCCCATTGCTCTCCTTCACCCACCCTACCCCCTGCTCCCACAGTCAATCACAACACAGTTGTTCATGTCCATGTCCATGGGTCAATTCATATATGTTTTCTGATTAGTCCCTTCCATTCCTTTCCCCCATTCTCTGGCTACTGTCATACCATTCCATGTTATCAAGTCTCTGCTTCTGTTTTGTTCATTACTTTATTTTGTTCAGTAGGTTCCCTTAAAAGTGAGATCACATGGTACTTGTCTTTCACTAACTGTCTTATTCACTTAGCATAATATTCTCCAGTTCCACCCATGCTGTCGCAAAACGTTGGAGCTCCTCCTTTCTTTCTTCTGTGTAGTATTCCACATGTAAATGTACCATATTTTTTGATCCTCCCATTTACTGTTGGTCACTTAGGCTGTTTCCAACACTTGACTATTGTAAATAGTGCTACTATGAACATAAGGCTGCATAAGTTCTTCTGAACCTTTTTTTCAGAATTAGGGTATATTCCCAGCAGTGTAATTGCTGGGTCAAAAGACAGTTCCATATAGGGAATTTCGTGCTCCCACAGTGGGGAATTGTAGCCCTATGTTTTCACATCTAATAAGAGCACGGTCTCTCATGGAACATAAGTTGGCATGCATGGACCCATGAGTGGGGTAGCAAAATTTCCTGTGGAGAAATCAGGCTGGCATATTCCTTAAATTTAAAATAAAACCTTGCTCTTGCTAAAAATCTCTCCCTGGGTCAAAAGGACTTATGCTAATGCATGTGTAGCTTCCTCAGACCAGAGTTCAGCCCAAGCCTATTGTCCTTCTGTTTGCATATCTATCCTCTTGATGGGCTATCTTGGGCGTCTACCACCTAATGTAAATCTCCAGTTCATGCATAGTTAATGAAGACCATTCATATGTAAAATGCCCGAGAAACAGCAATAAAAGGCCAGTCGACAGGCGTTCGGGGTCTCCAAGATCATAATGGAGGGGACACGTGGTCCCGGAATTTCTAGTCCATTATAAAATTACGTGTAAAATTATTTACACGCAGCCATGGCATACGCAGCCATGGCATATGAATCCTGCTGGCCAGAATTCGCGACAGTTCCATGTTTTTTTTTTGTTTGTTTGTTTTGTTTTTTGAGGAAATCCCATACTGTTTTCCACAGTGGTTGCCATAGTCTCCATTCCCAGGAACAGTGCACAAGAGTTCCCTTTTCCCACATGCTCACCAGCAATTGCTGTCTGTTAATCTATTAATGATAGCCATTCTAACAGGAGTGAGGCAATATCTCATTGTGGTTTTAACTTGCATCTCTCTGATGGTTACTGTTCTGAACATCTTTTCATATATCTATGGGTCTTATGTATGTCCTCCTTAAAGAAGTGTCTATTCAGGCCCTTCGCTCATTTTTTTTTTGTTTGGGTTGTTTGTTTTCCTGGTGTTAAGTTGTATGAATTCTTTACATATTTTGGAAATTAATTTTGTCCAATGTATCACTGGGAAATACATTTTCCTATACTGTTGCTTCTCTTTCAATTTTGATGATAGTTTCTTTAGCTGTGAGGAGCTTTTTAATTTGATGTAGTCCCATTTGTTTATTTTTTCCTTTATTTCCTTTGCCCTAAGATATATATCAACAAAAATATTCCAGAATGGGATGTCTGAAATTTTACTACCAATGTTTTCCACTAGGATCTTTATGGTATCGGTATTTATATTTAATTATTTCATACATTTTGAGTGTATTCTGGTGTATGGTGTAAGTTGGTGTCTAGTTTCATTTTTTTGCGTGTACCAGTCCAGTTCTCCCAATATCACATATTGAAGAGACTATTTTTACTCTTTGTATGCTCATGCCCCCTTTGTCAAATATTAATTGACCGTAGAGATTTGAATTTATTTCTGAGCTCTCTGTTCTGATCCATTGGTCTATGTGTCTGTTCTTATGCCAGTAACAGGCTCCTTTGATTACAGTGACCTTGTAGTATAGTTTGATATCAAAAACTGTGATCCTTCTAACTTTATTCTTCTTTCTTTTTTTTTAAATAATTACTTTATTGTTGTTCAATTACAGTTGTCTGCATCCTTTCCCCTCCCATCCTCCCACCTCCTTCAACCCCACCTCCCTTCCCTGCCTCCCTCCTCCCCCTTGGTTTTGTCCATGTGTCCTCTATAGTGGTTCCTGAAAACCCTTCTTCCCATTGTCCCCTCCCCTCTCTCCCCTGGCTATTGTTAGATTGTTCTTCATTTCAATGTCTCTGGTTATGTTTTGCTTGCTTTTTTCTTTTGTTGCTTATGTTCCAGTTAAAGATGAGATCATATTGTATTTGTCCCTCACTGCCTGGCTTATTTTGCTTAGCATAATGCTCTCCAGTTCCATCCATGCTGTTGCAAAGGGTATAAGCTCCTTCTTCCTCTCTGCTGCATAGAATTCCATTGTGTAAATGTACCATAGTTTCTTGATCCACTCATTTGTAGATGGGCACTTAAGTTGTTTCCAGCACTTGGCAATTGAGAATTGTGCTGCTATGAACATTGGAGTGCATAGGTTCGTTTGAATTGGTTTTTCAGGGTTCTTAGGGTACAATCCCAGTGGTGGAATTGCTGGGTCGAAAGGCAGTGCCATTTTTATTTTTCTGAGGAAGTTCCATACTGTTTTCCACAGTGGCTACACCAGTCTGCATTCCCACCAACAGTGCAGTAGGGTTCCCTTTTCTCCACATCCCCTCCAACAGTTATCTGTTGCTTTGTTGATGATGGTCATTCTGACTGGTGTGAGGTGGTATCTCATTGTGGTTTTAATTTGCATGTCTCTGATGGCTGATGATGTTGAGCATCTTTCCATATGTCTCTGGGCCCTCTGTATGTCCTTTTTCGAGAAGTGTCTGTTCATGTCTTTTGCCTATTTTTTTCATTGGGTTTTTGTCTTCCTGGAGTGGAGTTGTATGAGTTCTTTATATATTTTGGAGATCAAACCCTTGTCTGAGGTATCATTGGCAAATATGTTTTCCCATACTGTTGATTCTCTTTTTATTTTAATACTGTATTCTTTAGTCCCACAGAAGCTCTTTATTTTGATAAGGTCCCATTTGTTTATTCTTTCCTTTATGTCCCTTACTCTAGGGGACATATTGAAAATATTGCTGCATGGAATGTCTGAGATTTTCCTACCAATGTTTTCCTCTAGGACTTTTATGGTGTCACAACTTATATTTAAGTCTTTTATCCACCTTGAATTTATTTTTGTGTATGGTGTAAGTTAGTACTCGAGTTTCATTTTTTTGCATGTAGCTGTCCAGATTTCCCAACACCATTTGTTGAAGAGGCTATTTTTATTCTTCTTTCTCAAGATTTCTGAGGCTGTTCAGGGTCTTGTTTGGTTCCATATACATTTTTGGAATATTTTTTTTAGATCAGTGAAACATGCCATTGGTATTTTAGTAGGGGTTGCATTGACTATATAGATTGCTTTAGGTAATGTGGACAATTTAATGATGTTAATTCTTCCAGTCTATGAACAGGGTATATACTTCCACTTATTTGCATATTACTCACTTTCTTTCTTCAGTGTTCTATAGTTTTTTGTATATAGGTCTTTTACCTTCTTGGTTAAATTTATTCACAGGTACATTATTTTTATTGTTGCTATAGTAAATGGGAGTTTTTTCTAGGTACATTTTCTGATAGTTCATTGTTGGTGTACTAAAATGCCATCGATTTCTGAATATTGACTTTGTATCCCACTACTTTGTCAAATGCACTTATTAGGTCAAGTAGTTTTTTGGTGGAAACTATATGTTTTCTATGTACACTACCGTGTTGTCTGAAAATGACAGTTTTATTTCCTCCTTCCCAATTTAGATGCCTTTTATTTTTTTGTCTTGTCTGATCACTGTGGCTAGATTTCCAGTACTATGTTGAGTAATAATGGTTAAAGTGAACATCCTTGTCTTGACTCTGATCTTAGGGAGAAAGATTTCAATTTTTGCCCACTGAGTATGATGGTGGCTGTAGGTTTCTCATGTATGGAAAGAGAACAATAATATAAGAAAGAAAGAAAAAATAAAAGGGAAAAAATATCATGAGATGCCTAAAGGGAACAAAGCTAAATTTGACAGGATTGGGGAGGAGAAATAATAAGTGCAAAGGTAGAACCCAGGCTAAGAGAGAAGATAAAATTTAAAGCAAGAATAAGACAGGAGAGGAGTAAGGGGAAATGGGGTAGAATGTAGTACCGGAAAACAGTGAAATGTGAGATTTAAAATTTAAAAATATATAAATAAAAACAATGAACATCTAGTAACAGAATTGAAGAAATGCAACAACCCCAATATCAATGACAATCAAGACAATGTTTATAAAGGTGGAACTGCAATAAAAATATTATAGAAAGGGAAAAGAATGTGAGATGATTAATGGAAAGAAAGATGGTTTTGAGAGGATAGAGGGAGGAAAAGTAGTAACTGAGTGGGGAATAGAAACAAGATGTAAAAAAGGGAAAAATGAAATTTAAAATAGAAATAAGAAAGAGAAGGATGAAGGCAAAATGGAATAAGAGGAAAGTGAAATATGATATTGGAATCACAACCAAAATAAAAATAAAATAAGTAATAATAAAAATAACATATATAAAATATATAAAAATAACATAAAATCAAAATAGTGAAGTAATAAGAATAAAAATTGAAGACAAACAAAGAAATGATGTTAAAAAGCTATGCAGGAGAAAAATAACACACATCATAAAAAAGAATGAGGTGGAACTCATCTCAGCAGAGTCTGGTGCTTGCTGGCCTACTGTGTTCTTCAGAATTCATCCCTGATGTCAGCTGGTGTCCCAGTCTAGCTTTAGGCGGCCTGTTCAAGGATACACAGGGACCACAGTCTGTGGCTGTCTCCTTCAGTCTTGGCTGTTCCTTGCTGTTCTGCCCTGCTGGCTTTTTATCACCACAAGGCTCAGAGAAGATTCACTTAATGTCAGACCGCACTACATGTACCACCTCCACCTGCCTCCAGATAGGGCCTTTGGTGTGGTCAGAAGCCAGGTTTGATACCTCGATCACCCCTCAGGAGGTGCTGTTCAGACTTTAGGAAGGATGGTGGATGTGTTCCCTCCTTCCTCACATGTCTTATTCTGTCCCAGATTGTTTCTGCTAATGTATAGTTTCTGGTGAACCAGCTTTGTGTTTCATGTGTGGGACCAACCTGTGTAAAAGGGTAGGCTCTTTCCTGCTTGGTGCTAATGGCAGCTCTGTGTGAGAGCCAAGGCTTGTGGGGCCCTGACTATCTCTTGCTGTGCCAATTGCTAATCTCTCTGATTTGCTGTTTTCAATTGAATGTGGCCTGAGGAGAAGCCAGCATAGTGTCTGATAAAAGTTCATAAAGGGGTCCTTTGGAGATTCTCTTTTTTTTTCCCCCTGTAGAGGTGCACCTGACATGAGGTTTTTGAGTCTGGCTTTACTGTTAGGCAGGGATTGCGATCCTGTAGGTGAGGGAGGGGCATGCCTTCCCCTTCTCAGAGGCTTCTATTCTGTGGTTTGTGTGTCCATGCCTAGCTGCCAAGAATCTCAGCGGCTCAGCTCTAGCTCACCCAGTCCCCAGCTCACTGCTCTAGCAGGAAATCAGACCCAAACCCTCTGTTCTGCATGCAACCCCCACCCCCCCCCACCCCCCGCCACCGCTCACCAGCTGCACTGGGTGAGGCCCCATGACCCCTTCAGTGTGCAGCCTTCTGGGCCAGCCGGATTCAGTGGGCATGAACTGTGCTTTGAATCTGGTCTCACTGATTGGGCAGCTGCGTGAGTATGGGTTCCCTGCTCACCTCCGCTCCCTTTTTTAAAAAGGCCCTACATGGCACCCACGCTACAGTTCTGAGCCACCGCCTGTCTCTCCATTCACTCCACTTCCCCAAAAGGCCAAAAATCTTTCTCTGTCAAGGCTGTCCACGGCCTTCTGGTGCCTCCGACAGTCTTAGGAGCCAGACTGTCTGTCCCTGACTCTCCCAGTTGGCGCTGCAGCCACGGATGTGCTGTTCACTGTGCGTGTGCAACCTGAGTCTCCCAGAATTCACATACCCTCCCAAGTTTCTCCCCGTTAGGACTGGGGGTTCCCTGAGCAGGACTGGGGCCTTCCACTCCAGGAGGGGCAGGAGCCACAAAGTTACACTTTCTCTCCTCTGTTCCCTCTTTTGCTTCATCTTTACCCTAACATTTTCTTTCCTGTTGAGGCTGACTGCACAAAATTAGTTTAGGAGATAAAATTTTCTCTAAGCTCATTAGTTCACTAAATATCACGTCCTTCATATCCACATGGCTAAATCATATATTCTTTAAAGATCAATAGAGAAGACATATCTTTCATGAAGAGTATATGACTCTTCAGTGATGTGCAGAATTTCTTCAATCGAAATGCTTTATTTAATCTCTATAACCCAGCTGATATATGCACATTTTATACTTTACGATAAATGGAAAAGTACTTCAATTAAATTTACAAACTGAATATTTTCATATCATGAGATAGAAAACATACAGTATCTCAAAAAATAATATAAATACCATTGTACTTTATAGTTAACCAAACAGGTCATTGTTACAAAGTTCTTAATTGATAAACATTTTTAATGAAACTATTTTTTAAGCACAGTTTTTAAAATGATTAAATATTAAGATTGAATATGCAGTAAAATTAATTTTGATAATGTTAATGATACTAATTTAATTCTAATCTTATTTTCCTAAAATAAATTAGTATATATTGCAATGCAGACTTTATTGTTATTTTCACTAGAATTGGATGTGAATTACCTGCAAGTCCGTTTTTCTTTTATGATAAACACTATAGGTCAAATATAGATTATTTGAAAATGTTATTTGGTGGCCTTGGCTGACATGGCTCAGTTAGTTGAAGGGTGGCTTGTGATCTTGGTGGTTGCCAGTCTGATTCCCAGTCAGGGCACATGCCTCGGTTGCAGGTTCAGACCCCAGTTGAAGCACATGTGAGAGGCAACCAATTGATGCTTCTCTCTCATATCAATGCTTTTCTTACACTCTTCCTCCCTTCCTCCTCATCTCTCTAGAAGTAAGTATTTTAAAGCTTGTTATTTTGTGACTAAGAACAAATTTTTAATGTATTTTCAATTAAGAAGTAATAATAAAAACAAGCTTTCTTCACCCACCTTTTACAAATTTAAGTTATAGACAGACAGTGACAAGATGAAGGTGCTCCATGTCTAAGAATTCTAGGGAGAGAGGCAAACCTGTCTTCCTAAGCCTTTCATGGTACAAGGACAGTCAGTCACCGGGAAATACTCTGACACTGAATTATGCTAAAGGATATAATAAAATATAGTCCTGGTGATTGCCAATATTGCAGTGTATTTGAAGAATGACTGGAGATGAAGAAAGAGAATGATTCATGCTCAAGATATCAATTTAAGCATATCCTTAACATCACCATACCAAAAAAGCAATAACTATCCCAACAGCTTAACAGCTTTGTATAGTCCATACAGAACAAACATCAGTCACATTATTGGCAAATTTCATCTTCTCGTTAAGGACTTTTTTTGTCAGGTTCAGACATTATGAAAGAATAAGAATACTGATTGATTTCCTTAACCTCATCACATATTAACAGTCAAGAGATGATGAATGACTTTCTGTCTATTAGTCATGCAAAAAGGACAACATGAGGAATTATTTTTCTCTTGAGTACAAAATTAGGAGAGCTGTCAAAAACAGTGACACAGCCAACAATTACTGAAGTGTTTTCCAGTCATTCCATTAATAACAAAATATAATTAAAATACTAAAATGAAAAGATTTTAAAGAGTCTGGCAATACTATTAAGGATATTATTTATAATGAATTAATGAGCAACAAACTAAAAACAAAATGGAATTTAAGTTTAAGTCAAATTTACCCTCAAGGGCTAAATAGAAAGACTGACCTCATGCAAGTTTTATATTTACAAAAATGTAAATTTGCATATGGAAGTTAATATAATATGTCTTATATTATAGCTACTAACTTTGGCTTCATCTGAAGAATTTTCCTTTTATCAAGGAGTATACTGGTATTTATATACTTGCTACAAAAAGATAACTGATACAGATAATGTATCATAGAATTGTACATTTAAAATTATATACTAGTAATTTAATTAATCAATGTTATGCCAATAAATTTAATTAAAAATTTTTGATTATAAAGTGAAAATAACACATTTCATTATGTCAAAATTTGGAGCTTATACCCTTTGCTACAGCATGGATGGAACTGGAGAGCATTATGCTAAGCAAAATAAGCCAGGCAGTGAAGGACAAATACCATATGATATCACCTTTAACTGGAACATAAGTAACAAAAGAAAAAAGCAAGCAAAACATAACCAGAGACATTGAAATTAAGAACAACCTAACAATAGCCAGGGGGGAGGGGAGAGGGGATTGTGGAGAGAAGGGTTTTCAGAAACTACTATAAAGGACACATGGACAAAACCAAGGGGGAGGGTGGAGGCAAGGGAGGGAGGTGGGGTTGGGTGCGGTGGGGAGGAGGGGAGGGGAGAAAATGCAGACAACTGTAATTGAAGAACAATAAAATAATTTTAAAAAAATTGATGCATACTAGTTTTCCAGATCTGTGTTTAAACTGAGGAAAATAAATGAAGATATAGACTTAAGCATAAGTTATATACCTTTATGCTAGATATTTTAGAATAAATTATTAATATATATCTAAATAACTCATTGATACATAATTATAAAACTAAATTTATTTTTATATTTTATTAAAATTATTGGAGTGACATTGGTTAATAAGATTAAATGAGTTTTAAATATATAGTTCTGATACATAATTTGTATATTACGTGTGCCCACCACCCAAAGTCAAACCATCACCATATATTTGGCCCCTTTTACCTTTTTCTACCCTCCACCTCCTTCCATCAAACCCCATATCATTGTCTCTTTCAGGTTTTTGTTTGTTTGGTTATCTTGTTTATTTATTTGTTGCTATCTGTTTTATATCCACATATGAGTGAAGTAATATGGTTCTTGTCTTTTTCTGTCTGGTTTATTTCACTTAGCATGATATTCTCAAGATCTATCCATGTTGTCGCAAATGGCAGTATTTTATCTTTTCTTATGGCTGAGTGATATTCCATTGTATTACAAGTACAAAAATTGCATTTCACATATTCCCACAGAAAATTGTTCTTTTGGTAATAATCGCATCATCCTTCCAGATTGTCAAATGAAAATCTACAGTTTCAAACTTGATTCTGCTTTTCTGCATACCCTACATCCTAGTGCTGTATAATTTACCTCCAGAATATGCCCATAGGAGGGACGTGCACTAATGTTTGCAATTTACTTAGAAGGCATTAAAAAAAATGATGGATAAATACAAGGATGAATAGATAAATAGATGTGTAACAAACTATTATTTTAAAATCTAGTTGATGGGACTATGTGGTTCCTATATATGATGTTGACAATTCTCTATGTTTAAATATTTTCTTAATAAAATACTGAGGAATAAATAAATCAATAACATATTATTTCAAAACTCATAGAGGATTAAATTTCCCAGTAATAACAATTACAAGTTTTTTTGCCAAGCATAAAAATAATAATAAAAACATCTTATTACCCCAAAGAGTGATCAGATGTAATTAGAAGTTGAGAAGTAGTACATGACTTTTGAAAACAATGAGTCACCATGAATCTCACTATGAGAGATCCTCGTTTAACTGGCTTAGAGTATGTGGTAGGAGGCGTAAAATTAAGGTCTAATAATATGTGCTGCTTCAGTATCTGGTGAAATTGGGAGGGTCTTGCATACCTAACTATGTTTCCTTTCCTCCTCTGTTCCTGCAGATAAAGTCCCTTAGCTAAACAACCCTCCTTGTTAAAGGGAACAGACATAGTTACCGTTTATGACTGAGTAGTGGGTTTTAGTCCTTTGTCAGCCTGCAAAATTATTCAATGAGCTGGTTAAATCTTCCCCTGGAAACCAGGGGGTACCCCATCCTCTTGATACTATAATATTTACCTCTCATAATCCCTAGTGGTTCATTTTGTCCTGAGTGCAACATCCATGTGGCCTTGTAAAGTATGTGGTGCCCTCCTTTCCCAGTTTTTGGGTACATGCAACTAATAAACAGTCTTCTATCTCATCTGTCCAGTCTTATCATGCTGTCAGCCATCCCCTTCGCCTTAAAGCTAATCATGATGATTTGATTTACATATATTGTAAATGATTACCACAATAGGTTCTGTTGACAACCATCTTCTCATATAGACACAATTTAAAAAGCAGAAAAAATTCTCCCTGTGATAACTTTTAGGATCTACACTGTTAAAAACTTTCTTATGTATCATATAGTTATACGCCATTAACTATTATGTGTTAGCTATTGTCATTATATTGTACATTGCATCCTTAGAACTTATACATTTTATAACTAGAAGTTTGTATCTTTTGATCATCTCCCTCAATATGGTATGTTTTTGCTCACATTTCAGTAGAATCCATTTTCTATTGAGATCAAAGTAAAACTGATCCATAATAGCTCTTCTAATTACCTTTTTATTGAAGTTATTCACAGGCTATGTATGAGATAAACTATGTGGTAATATACCAGTCAGTCCCAGAACTTTTTATCTTTTGACTAATTATAGAATATTAATCATATGGCATAGAAAAATTACTTTTATTCATATGCCAGTGAGGATTTTGGAGGATTATCATTAAAAGTTGGAGTTAAAAATGAGTTTGACATAACACATATGTGATTTAAGAGACTATAATTTGTAACAGTTTACATTAAAATGTTAGTATATATCAACAAACTTAGTTTTGTTTATTTAATACTTATGAAAAATAAATACTAGGAAATTCATTTCCTAAATTTATAAGGCAGATTTCTTTTGACAATTATTTCAAGAAAAAGTTCCAAGTTTTTATTTTTGAATACTGATTTTCGATTGTACTTCTTAGGCATTACTTTGCAGACTACCATCTGTTTCATTCTGTTCCTTCATATCCAGCTTGAAGGCAATTATGTTATCAATAGACAAGTTTTCAATGGAAAAAGATCTTTTAAAGCTTTAAAAGTTGAAGTTTCAAGCAGTTGTTGAAATATAATTTATATATAGTTCCCCATATTGCAAACTGTGAATTATTATTTTAAAATCTCAAAATATAGATTTTTTCATACCCTTTTTGATGTGATGTAGCTGTAATTTTAAAATGTTTTAGACCTGAACACTTAATGCTTTTTAAGCCCCTGTGAATAACGCTGCTTTCAGAAAGTGAAAGTGTATTCAGATTACATGCACACAATATACATGTGCGGACATACAAAGCAAATAACATTTGTTTAAAATCTGGCTCTTTGAGTAAATTATCTATGCAACAGTTTAGTCTTTTTTTTTTCTCTTGGTATATAGATAAGATATTACCACTTTAAGTGTTTAAGATATTATTACTCCTCAATCCCTTTGACATTTTTTATCTCTATCTAGAAACTCTGTTAGTTTCCTTAAAAAAAAAAAAAAAAGCAGCTTCTAATTTACGGTTACCTAATTTAGCAAAAAAAAAAAAAAATACAAGAATCAAAAATATACCCAGTTATATTTTAATTTTGGATGAAGAGCTAATAATTTTTATTATGTCTCCAATACTGCATGGGATGCCCAGATAAATGCAATTTTGTGACATACTTATGCTAAAAATTATCAGTTGTTGATATGGAATTCAAATTTAATTTTAAGACACCATATTTGATCTTACATCCTGCTTATATTAGAATACATATGTTGAGATCATTAGAACCATCATGTGTACCTAATGATCAATATCTAATTGTGCCTTAGAAAGAAACAAACACTCTCCCTTCAGAGGGTTGGGCCTGTGTGTCTCAGGGCTAGTAAGAAGACAAGAATTATTGTTACCTGAGCCCCTTTCCAAATGTATCTCCAAAACTGGAATTCAAACTCATTTCTGGCCCAAAAGAGTATGTTCACTTTATTATTTTATGTACCATTTCTTGGAATGGAAGCAGTCCATGGAATACAGACTTCTGGTGTGCAGAGCCAATTCTACCTATAGGGTGGTTCATACAATAACTATGTGTTAAGATACAGGGACTTCAACTTGCCCACCTGCCCCAAACCATGATCTTTGTCAGCCTGTCAGATATTTAAAATTCATAGCATTAGAGTTGGCCTTCTAGGAAAAAAATAATGTGCAAGGGAAACAGGTAACCAGATAAACAGTGTTTCCAAATCTGGCTTCTTGTTAGAATTTGGAAAGTTCATTTTTATAATAGATGTCATAAAAGTGTGATTCAGTAGCCTTGAGGCAATAATCTTTTGCGTTATTCTGTTTTGTTTAAAGCTGTCCTATGAATGGCATTTATAGATCAACTCCAAAGAACTTGAGTATAAAAACGTTAACTTGCTCTTATAAGAGATTGAGAATTAAACCTGGGCTTATATATTTCTTGAGTTTCCCAAATATCCAGGTCTTTTTCCCTGTTACGGGAGAACAATGTGAAGCCAGCCTTTGGAAGGATCCCCTTTCATCATCATATTATCACATTATTTCTGTATCAGACTTTAATGAAATGTTTTTCAGTCTTATTTTGTATTAACCTGGAAATAGCAATCTTCTTTTTCAAGTCCAAGAGAATCACAAATTTCCAGGAAAATGGTGAACATGATAGGGAAATTCTGAGACAAGGGCTTGGGCACGTTGGGTAGTTGAACAGACTGTGCTACGTAGGGTCTGCTAGGTTACCCACAGCAGAGATTCTTATACAACCATGCAATCTCAGTATACATGAGAGCACAGGATACTCCGAGTGGGCACCAACAAAGAATGGTACTGAGTGCAAAAGCTGAGGAAAAAGAACATAATTTTTATTGAGTTTATTGTCATGATGGTTTGCAAAACCATACAGGTTTCAAGTGTGCAACTCAAATCTGCACCCTGCATTGTGCACCAATCATAGCCCCAAGCCAAATCTCTTTAAAGCCCTATCCTCTACCTTTGCCCACCTACCACCTACTCTCCTTTTCCTTTGGCTATCACTGCTGTCTGTGTCTATGTGCGTTATGTGTGCATGTGTGTTTGCTTAATACCTTTACCTTCTTTCATTCAGGCTCCAACTCCTCTCTCTTCTGTCATCTATTAGTCTGTTCCACATATATCCATGCCTCTGTTTCTGTTTTGTTTGTCTATTTATTTTGTTCATTACATTTCACAGATAAGTGAGTTTATACGGTATTTTGGAAAATAGGATAGATACATGTAAAAAAATGAAAATAACTTCCACTATACACAAGCACAAACTCAAAATGGACCAAAGATTTAAAATGCAAAACTCAAAACCATATTAATACTAGAAAAAACATAGTAAAGTCTCAGACATTTCTCAGAGCAAAATTGTTTTTTATATATCTCTTCAATCAAGCGAAATAAAAGAAAAATAAACAAATGGGACTACATCAAATTAAAAAGCTTTATCACAGCAAAGGAAACCATCGACCAAAAAAAAAAAAGACAACCCACTGAAAAGGAGAACATATTTGCCAATGATACATCTTATAAGGAGTCAATTTCCAAAATATGAAAAGAATTATACAACTCAACACCAAGACAAAGAACCCAATTAAAAATGGTCAAAGGACCTGAATAGACACTTCTGTGAGAGCACATAGACATGGCCAATAGGCATATGAAAAATGCTCAATGTCATTAATCATCAGAGAGAAGCAAATTAAAACCATATTGAGATCTTATCTGACGTCCATCAAAAAACAAGTGTGGATGAGGATGTGGATAAAGGGAACCCTCATGCACTGTTGGTGGGAATCCAGATTGGTGCAGCCACTGTGGAAAGCAGTATGGAGTTTCCTCAGAAAATTAAAAATGGAACTTCCTTTTGACTGAGCAATCCAACTTCTGGGAGTATATCCTAAGAAACCCAAAACATTAATTCAAAAGAATATATGCACCTCTAAGTTCATTGCAGCATAGCCAAAATCTGATAGCCAAAATCTGGAAACGGCCCAAGTGCCCATTAGTAGATTAGTGAATATAAAAGCTGTAGTATATTTGGTACATTTGCACAATGGAATACTACTTGGCTGTTTAAAAAAAGAAAGAAATCTTACCTTTTGTGACAGCATGCATGGACCTAGGGATATTTATGCTAAGTGAAAAAAGATAATTTTAAGTAAATTTTACCACCTAGTTCATCCTTTTCTGAATCTGAAAACACTAACTTTTTAACATGATGGTTTATTACCTTCATCTAAATATCTTATCATTTTGACATAATCTCATAAAGATTACTAAAATTTATGCATTATAATAACTGATACAAATTTTTAAGTAATGAGAAATTTTTTCTTCCTTTTGGAGGTTCAGAGACAATAATGTGAAATTAGAATATTTGTGAAAAAGGAAAAAGTGGAAAGTAAGGAAGAAAAAAGGAGTGTCATTGATCCAAATCACCAGGCTCCAATGTTTTAGGTAGATGATAGAAGTATTTTCTAATCCATCCCAAATCAGAAGAAAATATGATTAACATGTTATAAATATGTATTTAATAGCAATTTAATGCTTAAAGAATGTACTGGACAAAATATTTACTCAAATTTAAAGGCAGTGGAATAAAAGGAGTGAGATATCTTTCCAATTGTATTTCTGCACACTTAATGGCAGTGTGAGTATTGCAACTTCGTGGAATGCACTGGTAGATTTTGTTTTTTAGCACAATTGTTGTTTCCCTTTGATTTTTCAAAATGAAACACCAAAAAAGAAACATTCAGTGGGAGTGAGAATCGCTGTCATTTTTGTCAGGTAATTATCGAACTTCTGGTAAAATGGATATTATCCTTTTTTATTTTAGGAATAAAATTTAAATATTCCTGCTTTTGAAAGAAGTGTTTTCCCCCCTCGCAAGCTAGTAATTATCTCAATTTACTTTCTGCAGAACATTTCACAACATAGATCTTAGAGTTTAAACCACTTTGTAGGCTCCTAATATGTGTCAGGCAATTTATTTGACATTATGAGGAATAATCAATTTAATTTGTGTGCCAACCATGTTCCAGGCACTAAACAAAATGGCTGAAAATGATTAAAACTGAGTTTAAATCCAGGTAAGAAATGTACCAGTTTAATATAGTACTGAGATCTTTTCTGCCTTAGGAATTTAACAATTTATTTATTCTATTTGTGCCTGAGGCTCTAATGAATGATACCTCACAGACATATTTTATAAGTATTTTATAAATATATATAAATATATGTTTATACTAAAATGCATATAATTATATATTATTATAATATATAAATGCATATACAAGTATATAAAACATATATGTATATAGTATAAGAAAGGAAAACTAGTCTATGTAAATATAAGAATAGAACACCCCCTACATATATGTAATTGTTTAATAGACCATATCACACATGGTAAGCATTCAATACTTGTAGCTATTATAAAGTAGATAGGGGCTGTTTATTTCTGAGATCTGTATGATATAATAATTATAGTGACAGCTATAAGGCTTGCCAAAACAAACAAGCTAAGACAGATTAAAATTGCCTGATTAAAGCTAAACTTTAGGATAAAAACACTTAAAACCTACATAATTTTAGTAACCAATGTCACCCCAATAAATTTCATGAAAAAATATCTCCAAACTCCATTTTCCTTATGGGAATAAAAGTGGATATAAATTATCTAAGATAATTGTTGTTCAGATTAATGGACATGGAAAATGTGAAGTTTCCTAATACATATTAAAATGCAAATGCTTTTCTTGGAACATGATAAAAAATAAATAAATATAAGATCAGAAAGAGCTTAAAGAGGAAAAGATGACAAGGTCTGTCTTGGTCATCAGAGGATTTAGATGTAGACAAAGATAGATCCTTCTGACGAATGTCATTTATTCACCTTGATGATAATATAGTAGAAAACAAAGTATAAGAATGAATGATTGAGAGAACGGGTGATGGAGGGAGGCAGGGAAACAGAGTCAGAGGGAGAAAGGGAGGGAAGAGACCAAGCTGTTGTTACTAAAGACTAATCTTGATATTGAATTACTTCTTCTTATTAACTGTCATTTTTAGGATTTCTACTTACCTAAATATAAATATTAATTGAGAAGATAAAGTGATAACACCCTAAAAATCTTTGTTCATAATTCTTGGTCTAGAGTAATAAATTTATAATAAAATGCTACCACATTTTCCAGCATAAAGAATCCTACCTCTGCAATACTCTGAAGAATCAGTGTTAGTTTCATATACTCTTTTTAAATTAAATGTATTGGGGTGACATTGGTCAATAAAATTATATAGGTTTCAAGTGCACAATTCCGCGATACATCATCTGTATATTGCGCTGTGTGCCCATGACTCAAAATCAAATCTTTTTCCATCACCACTTTACTACCTCCCCACTGCCCTTCCCACTGGTAGCTGCAGTACTGCTGTCTGTGGCAATGATTTTTGTTTGTTTTTCTTGTTTATTTGTTACTTTCAACAGATATGTATAAAAGATGCCTAACTTCACTAGCTATTAGGGAAATGCAAATCAAAACTATTGTACAATGAGATATCATCTTACCCACGTTAGAATGGCTATTATCAATAAGACAGGTAATAAGAAGTGTTGGAGAGGTTATGGAGAAAAAGGAACCCTCGTTCACTGCTGGCGGGATGTAAATTGATACTACTATGGAAAATGATGTGGAGACTCCTCAAAAAGTTAAAAATATAGCTACCTTATGACCCAGTAACCACTCTTCTGATTTCTATCTGAAAAATTTGAAAATGTTTATATGGAAGGATATATGCACCCCTATGTTCACTGCAGCATTAATCACAGTGTCTAAGACATGGAAACAACTTAAGAGTCCTTTGATAGATGATTGAATAAAGAAATGATACACACACACACACACACACACATACATACATATGTACACATACAATAGGATAATACTCAGCCTAAGAAAAAATGAAATACTTCCATTTGCAACAACATATATTCCTACAAGACCTCTTGCAAACCATGGGCTATTTAAGCAGGATGATTGGTGCCTCAGTGCTTAGCAATTTTTGTTTTAATGAAGGAAATTTGTATTTTGCTCTGGCTAGGTGCTGGCTTTCAATGGACTTTAATTTTGTCTAAACAATTTGTGATTTTTATTTAAGATCACAATAGTATAATGAGTCTCCATTCTGTCCTAAAGAGACTAGGATGTCAAAGGTTCACCATTTCCTCTCTTTTGTTTGGGAATTCATCTTTTTGGTCCATTCTTCTCCATAATTACCAGTATGTTTATAAAGAAAGTTTGCATTATTACATATCAAGAACTATATGATGCATTTATTTTTAGTGAAACACCATGATCAGTACTAAATTGTTTACAATACTACAACATAAATTATAACATGGTAATTTGGGTTTTAAGGAGACAGTACCTTTTAAAAAAATTATATCCTTTGTTAACCTAACATATTAAGAAAGAAAATTTCAGTGTACAAGAATTCCATTTTCTCCACAACCTCACCAGTACTCATTTGCTGATTTGGTTATAATGGCCATTCTGACTGGTGTGAAGCTATATCTCATTGTGGTTTTAATTTGCATCTCTCTGATGGCTAGTGATGCTGAGCATCCTTCCATATGTCTCTGGGCCCTCTGTATGTCCTCCCTGGAGAAGTGTCTGTTCAGGACCTTTGCCCATGTTTTAATTGTGTTGTTTGTCTTCGTGGTGTGGAGTTGTGTGAGTTCTTTATATATTTTGGAGATCAAACCCTTGTCTAAGGTGTCATTTGCAAATATATTTTCCCATATGGTTGGTTCCCTTTTCCTTTTGCTGATGTTTTCTTTAGCAGTGCAGAAGCTTTTTATTTTCATGAACCCTAGTACACTGTTGGTGGGAACACAGACTAGTGCAGCCACTGTGGAAAACAGTATGGGATTTCCTCAGAAAACTAAAAAAGGTACTGCCTCCTCACCTGGCAATTCCACTGCTGGGATTATACTCAAAGAACCCTGAAACTCCAGTTCAAAAGAACCTATGCACCCCCATGTTTATAGCAGCACAATTTACAATAGCCAAGTGCTGGAAGCAACCTAAGTGTTCGACAGTAAGTGAGTGGATAAAAACTATGGTACATTTACACAATGTAATACTACACAGCAGAAAGAAAGAAGGAGCTTGCTTATACTCTTAGGGACAGCATGGATAGAACTGGAGAACATTATGCTAAGTGAAATAAGCCAGGTGGTGAAAGACAAATAACATATGATTTCATCTGTAATTGGAACGTAATCGACAAAACAAACAAGCAAGCACTATAAATAGAGACATTGGAAAAAAGAGCAGACTGACAATAACCAGAAGGGCAGGGGGAAGGGTGATAACAGGAGAAAGAAAGGGAAGGGCTGTGAAAGAACATGATCATAGGACCCAAAAAGGATCCATGATCACAGCCAAAGAGGGTGAGGTGGCGGTGAGGAGATGAGGAAAAACTGTACTTGAAAAACAATAAAAAATACATAAGTAAATTAAAAAGGAAGGACATTTCAATTTAGCAAAAATTTGTTGGCAGGGACTTATTTAGAAGAGAGATCAAAACTATCAACAATAAAACAGCAATAAATACATATCTCTCAACAAGTGAATCCAAAAAATAATCTAAGCAAACAAGAACAGAGACAGATTCATGGATACAGAGTGTTTTGATGGATACAGATGGGAGTCCAGTATGGGAGAATGGGTGAAGAGGTGAGGGGATTAAGAAGTATAAATAGATAGTCACAGAATTGCCATGGGGATGTAAAGTACTGTATAGGAAATAGAGTAGTCGAAGAACTTACACACCTGACCGAGGACCATGAACAATGTTGTGGAAATTGTCTGAGGGAGTGAGGATAGCTTGGTGGATGAATGGGCAAAAGGGGAAAAATTGGGACAACTCAGAATACATTACTTATAGAAAACATATACTCCAAATGGGTTTAAATAAAATAATGCATATTTATCTTCAAATACTTGAGATTAAAGTTTGTAGTAGATTTACATCTAATCTAATGGTATGTAAAGTTCAAAAACTGTTATTCATAAACCAAAAGTTACTTAGAGGAGTTTATTCTTGTGAAACAAATTCATAGTCATATATATAAATTTTTCAAACTAAAAAAAATGTTTTTCTTTGTGAAAATTCTAAAAACAATACTCTAATTTTGGAAATTCTTGGTGAACAATAAAAATGTGGAATACTCTTGATATACATATATATATATATATATATATATATATATATACACAAAATATATATAAAATACACTATCAATTTCTGCATGTTTTATTAAACTCATGTTTCCTTAGTTATAATTACATTTGCTGTGTATACACGCTACTGAAGTTACAGTAAGAAAGCTCATGCTTAATTTTCCAAAATTATATATATTCAGTGTTATCCTTTTTAATTTCTAACTGCATTTTTAAATGACTGGTTATCTGAAGTTGTAAAAGCAACTTGAAATGAGCTGTTTCAACTTAATTCTCTTAATTTAACTCAGATCCTTCCTGGAATATGACGTCTGTATTTATTGGTGCTGTATCTAAACCAAAATATATATATTTTATTGCTGTTATGCATATATAGTTATTTCTTGAAAATATATGGAATTTTAGTGATGCAAATTGGAATTAATCTATCGTTTACTGGTTTTAACATTATTTTAAGAAAATCTCTCTCTCTCTCTCTCTCTCTCTCTTTCTCACTCCCTTTCCCTTTCTCCTTTAGCTACTATGGAAAGCATACAAGCTATTTAAATACACTTTCTGATTTTACAGAATATTTTTGGAATTCTAAATTTGTATTGATACACTTTCTTTCAGTCACATACCTTTTTAATCAATCCCTTAATTATGCAAGACTTTTTGCTTCATTCTAGAAATATGTGGCAAATTATGTTACCAAAATTTTATGTTACAGTGCATAAAAATGTACAGTTATATATAGCTATCTGTGTACACTTGTATACAGTTTATATAGTTCAAACATGAGCTCATATACGATATATTAAGCAAACAACAATATAAATAAATATTTCTGCCCTGGCGGGTGTAGCTCAGTGGATTGAGCATGGGCTGGGAACCAGAGGGTCCCGGTTCAATTCCCAGTCAGGGCACATGCCTGGGTTGTGGGCCAGTCCCCTGTGAGGGCCATGTGAGAGGCAACCGTACATTGCTGTTTCTCTCCCTCTCTGTCTCCTTCCCTTCCCCTCTCTCTAAAATAAATAAATAAAAATCTTTAAAAAATAATAAATAAATATTTCTTAAGTTTATAGCACATTCATTCATAGAAAAAATATGCCACTTCAACATAATACAATGCATAAAACAAAGAATAATTATCAAGGCTCAAGAAAAGTTTTACAGAAAATTACCTAGGATATTATATGTAAAATTACACGCCTATCTTTATAAATATATAAGATTATCTAACCAAAAAATGTTAGGTAGAGTTTCCCTGGATGAGCATTAAAAATAACAAAGTGGAAGCAACTCAAATGTCCATCAGCTGTTAAATGGATAAACAGAAGATGCTATATACTTAAAATAAAATACTATCCAGCCTTAAGATGAATCAAATGATGATACATGTTACTACAACATGAATGATCCTTTCAAATATTATGCTAAGTGAAAGTCAGCCTCAAAAAGCCACATATTAATTGTATGATATAATTTATATGCAATAAATGGAACAGACAAGTCCATGAAGATAGCACAGTTGTAGTTGCCAGGTATGGGGGAGGGAGGAATGGGGAATGACTTCTCAGTGGGAACGGGTTTTCATTTGGGGGGCAATGAAAATGTGATATTAGGTAGTGGTGATAATCGCACAATATGGTGAATATCCTAAAAGTCACTGAATTATGTAATTTAAAATGGTGACATTATATGAATGTTATCTCAATAAAAAAAGAAAGGCATAGCCATGTGAAATAATGTGATATATTTTTATGTTACTACAATGTAGTAAATGACATACAATAATCCCATTGCCTGGTATATAAGATATTAAGCACATGTATTTAAAAGTTAATGAATAAGGAAAAGGAAAAATTTTGGAGCACCTTGACAAACTTGTCAAGAAGTTTGAACTAAATCTTAAAAATGTCCAGCCCTGGCCAGGTAGCTCGGTTTGTTAAAGGGTCATCCCAATTCACCAAGGTTGTGGGTTTGATCTCCAGTCAGGGAACGTACAAGAAGCAACCAGTGAATGCATAAATAAATAATCAATGCTTCTCTCTCTTCCCCCTTTCTCTTTCTCTACAATAAATCAATATTTATGTTTGTTTTTAATATGGAAAAAAGTGACTATGTGTCAATGAAGGTCTGTAATAAAGGAAGTGGTATTTTCTAATTTAACACATTAGGACATTCATTGTCACTAGAAAAGTGAGTGAAAAAGTTTTTGGAAAAGTAAAAGGTGGGGTATTATTTTAGTCACAAGATGATGAGGAAGTCTTAAACTACAATGGAAGCCATTGGTTTGTGGAGGAGAGTAAACTCGCATTCAGGGAATCATCACTAAGGGCCAGTTGTTCACCAAATATTTTACCGAAGTCACAGTGCAGTCACTGTCCTTAAGGAGGTTAATTCTAATAAAAGAATTTTGAATGTGAAATTGCAAAGTGTATTGACAAGTAACAAGAAACTACTGACAATGTGGAATAATATATATGCATGCATATGTATTATATGTACTTGATTTTACTGCATATTATCTTTACATACAGGATTTTATTTATATATAGATATGTACCCATAAATATATAGATTAAGATGCAACTAACAGAAACTACTAATGTTCAACTGCTGAGAATACAGTTCAGCATGGATAATTAACTTTTACACTGTCACTCAACCAGAAAGATGATTAATGACACTACTTTTTTCATTCTGATTTTAATTAATTTTATGTTTTCCAATGCATTTTTATTTTATTTTTCTGGCAAATATAAATAGGAGAATAAGTAAATTTTAGAATATTTGGCCCTTCTCACAGAAAGAGTAAGAGAGAGAAAAAGTAGGAGAAAAATTACATTAAATCTGCTTTGATATTCTGAAGGAATTGATACAACGTAAGCAATGTATATATTTTGCATGGTTAGAATCAGATTTACTGGCTAAAAATATTAAATAACCATCCAGAATTATAAATATGGTATCTTTCTGGGCATCTGCACATAAATGGAAAGCTAAAGAAATCTTATTCAATTTTATTAAATGCATTTTTTACCCAAGATGAAGTCTCTATGACCTCTATACTGTAATTCACATTTGAGACCTCTGAACTTTGCCTTTTTTACAAAACAAACTATCAGATGGCAGTAATAACAAAATAAGAGATGGTGAATTCATCATCTTCCAAAAAACAGAGTCAATTACTCCTAGCTTTGTCTATGAAAAAATATGAAAATGATAACATCTTTTACCTTGCCATTCTAAACCAGCTGAGGAAAAACAACTGCTTTAAAAAAAAAACTTATTCTATTCTGAGAACAGAAAGAAAAATTTGCAACAGAGATTCTGTTAACCTATTTATTAAATGTACTTTTACTCGCAGGATGATATATTAATTTTATAATAAACAGCTTTTTGATACATTAAAATAGATTAGTAACATTACAACCTAACTTTTTTAAAAAGTTCATATGTATTAAGTTAAAGGAATTATCACTTGAACATATGACTTTTCCTTTATGATTTTGGTTTTCTTGTAATATGGTAAACACCTTGATGTTTAATTTGTACAAACTTATTTCTATAGTATTAGACTAAAGACAGCATAGAATTTCATGGTTGAAATGACTTTAGCATTGGCTAACACATTCACTTATTTTCACTCTTGTTTTAACTATTAGAGAACTTTCGAGGAATGTTTAGCTATCTTAATTTTGTATTTAACCCATGCATTTTATGTGTTGATGAATTAATTCATTGATTATTAAAAACCTCTATTTGAAGTTCCATTGTACACTATTTAAGCTCCCACACAAAATAATATCAGTGTTTAAATAGGTGATAAGTATATTTGTGACTATATAAATGTGTATATGAGTAAAGGAATAAATTAATGTTTATAAGACAAATAAAATATATTTGTTATCAAAAAAGATAAGAATGCATAGTTAATATGACAATACAGTTTTACTAGTTACAAATTATGAACTGATCTTGACCATATAAATAGGATGTCATGCCCTGGCTGGTGTAGCTCAGTGGATTGAGCGCGGGCTGGGAACCACAGAGTCCTAGTTCGATTCCCAGTCAGGGCACATGCCTGGGTTGCAGGCCAGGTCCCCAGTGAGGGCCATATGGAGGCAACCATACATTGCTGTTTTTCCCTCTCTTTCTCCCTCCCTTCTCCTCTCTCTAAAAATAAATAAATAAAATCTTAAAAAAAGCAAAAAGGATGTCATTTGTGTATACAAGAAACCAATAGCCAAGAATACAAGAAGGATGTACATGGTACATGGTAAAATGATTAATTTTATTATTTAAGTGGCATTTTTGTTAAACTATTGATGGTAGATCAAAAAGTATAATGTTTTTATAGTAGTATATATACTTTATAAAATTTCTTGCTTAGAAATTTTAAAAGTTGAAGTTTTATTGGAGAAAGTTTAGTAATACTAAAAATGAGATAACATATGTCAGGGTCCAATTATGCAGACAAATGAAACTTCAGGTACCTTTTTTGTGTGACTATAACTTTTACAAATTCTGAAATTATCTCAATTTTCGTATATATATATATATTTTTTTATTTTAACTAGGCTGAAAATACTGTATTCTTTAACCATTAATTAAAATTTTAATTTCAAGGCTAGAACATTCCTTTGGAGATGAATTAACTACCTGACATAGCAATAGATATTTCTTCTTTTTAAGATAATTACAAGAAAATTTTATTTTCCTTCCCATACAAATAAAACTATAATTTTGTGTAGGACCCCACATTTATATGAGCTCTCCTCTAAAAAAACATATGAAGAAATAACAGGCAGGTATGGCTTAAAACAGGAAACTGAATATTCAAACAATAAAAGTTGAATTTATTCTATTCATGCACCAGAAATTATTCATGCCGAGAAAAAGTACATTTATTCTAATAATAACTGTGTTTAATATAATTTTTACTAAAGCTATTCACATTTTTAAATGCCTCTTTTATATTTAAACAGTTGACATAATAGTAGACAGTTCTTAGATAGACAGCCGTGTACAGAATACAAAAGGCAACACAAGTTGAGAGTCAGAAAGGATGAAATCCATAACCTCTAACTGAGAAATAGTTTGAAGTGATTGAGAAAGATTGTTTAAGGAAAGTTTAGTTATAACTTTAATTCACCATACCTAATAAGAAAACTTACTTTGTATAACAAAGTAAAAGGATATATCCTAGAAATTTTATTTTTGCATATATTCTAATAGGAGTAAAATTTGCTGTTATTTTAGTATTACAAATATTGAGTGGGTTAAAAATACACAGGTGAGAAATGTAGATAGCTATCTTTACACAGGCTATACAATGACCTAAGTAGAACATTCCCTATTTAGAAATGTTTGTCAATGTCTTCATATACTTAGATATTACTAATTATGTAATAATGAACAGGAGAAATCTAGAAAATACATAATGACATCTGTAGAAATCAGGTTGTCTAGAAAAGAAAATGACATATAAGCCAAATATTTTTCACAAAGTGTTTTGTGTATAAAAATTCAAAAATAAAGAGAAAAGCAAATATTTCACGGTTAACATATATCAAGGTGTTGGAAGCAATACATTCAAGATCATCCAATTTCAGAAGTTAAAGAGGACAGACTGGATTCACAACCTTTTAAGTTATTGAGAGAAATGTGGTACAGATAATCTTCATCGTCTTTCATTTTCTTTAAAAAAAATGTTATTGTTGTTCAAGTACAGTTTTCTCCATTTTCCTGCCACCACTTTCCCCCTCCCTACCCACCTCTACCTCCCAGCCTCAATTCTTCCACCATTTGGCTTTGTCCATGGGTCCTTTATACATGTTCCTTGACTACTGTTTCCCTTCTTTCCACCATTATCCTCCTCCCTCCTCTCCTCTTGTTACTGTCAGTTTGTTCTTTTTTTCAATGTCACTGGTTATATTTTGCTTGCTTGCTTGTTTTGTTGATTAGGTTCCACTAATAGGTGAGATCATATGGTATTTGTCTTTTACCACCTGGTATTTCACTTAGCATAATGCTTTCTGGTTCCATCCATGCTGTTGTGAAAGGTAGAAGCTCCTTCTTTCTTTCTGCTTGTAGTATTCCATTATGTAAATGTACCACAGTTTTTTGACCCACTCATTTACTGATGGGCACTTAGGTTGCTTTCAGCACTTGGCTATTGTAATTTGTGCTGCTATGAATATTGGGGTGCATATTTTCTTTCAAAGTTGATAAGGTGCAGCACCCATTTATGATAAAAAACACTCAACAAAGTGGGAGCAGAGGGAGTATACTTCAACATAATAAAGACCATATATGAAAAGCCAACAGCCAACATCATACTCAACGGCCAAAAACTAAAAGCTTTTTCACTAGGATCAGGAACAAGACAAGGATGTCCGTTTTCACCACTTCTATTCAACATAGTATTAGAAGTCCTAGACACAGTGATCAGAAAAGAAAAAGAAATAAAAGGCATCTGAATTGGAAAGGGGGAAGCACGACTTGCAGATGACATGATAGTGAACATAGAAAACCCTAGAGACTCCACAAAAAAAAAAACTACTGGACCTAATATGTGAATTTTGCAAAGCAGCAAGATTCAAAGTCAATATTCAGAAAATAAAAGCATTTTTGTACACCAAGAATGAAATATCAGTAACAGAAATCAGGAAAAGAAACACATTGGCTATAGCAACAACAAAAAAAAAGTACCTAGGAATAAACCTAACCAAGGAAGTAAAAGACCTGTACTGAGAAAACTGCACAAGTTATATCAACAAAGACAAATGTAATTTAATTAATTAATAAAAATGTGATATAGAAAAAATTTATATATAGTTATATATTTCCCACATATATTTTATAGCTTAAAATTTGTGAAACATTCCACTTTTTAATTTAATATTTTTTGTCTGTGATTCACATGTATCATCCATTTTACAGAATACAATGGTGATCCTCATAAAATCTCAGCAATCTGATGTAAGTATTATTATAAGTGACAGCTACAGCCAATATTCAAACACAGTTTTTGAAATTTCCATGTTCTCACTGTAACACACTGACACCCATTATAAATGTGGTATTTTAGACAAGCTAAAAAAATCAAGTCTTTTTATATCCATATCTATTTTCACTACTGAAAATTCATCACACAAAAATATAAACAAGTGTACATACTATGACATTAAAGCAAATTGTAATACCATTACCAATTTATAATTGTATTTTGTTTTAGAAAAAATAAGAATTTTCTTTAGAAATGTCTGGAATTTTTAGCAGTACATGACTTACAATTCTAAAATACTCCAAAAAAGTGACAGAAATCACACTTTTCTATGGCTAGGATTTCATCTTCTTCAAAATAAAGAACACTGTGGTAGAGGAAATATTTTTCATGATAAAGACTCATATTTTCAAGAAAAATACTTCATGTCAGTGTATGATTATATGATGTTTTAAAAATATAAGTATTTAATAGGTAAACTTTTACATTCATCTTATTCTACACAAAAGAGAAGCTATTTAATGAAATAAACAGTTTGAAAGTATTATGGCATTTGAGTACATTGATTTTACTTAAATGTACTGCTGCTCATTTGATAGGGAGGCACAAACAGAACCAGTGTCAATCAGAAAGTTCTATCAAAAGCTGATGAAAATATTTGAAAAAAGTCACTTATCAAAAAATGATTTTTTCCCAGCAACATGGGCCAATACTGTACTTGACCATGGGTATACCAATAAATGATGCATGGTACATGATGAAACAGGTATTTTGTATGTAAAGAAAACATTGAGGGATTGGAAGATTGTTTATATATGTAAGGTATTTTAAGTCATCTCTTAATCTAAATTACAGCTTATATACATACATATATGTAGGGCATGCATATATATATAGGTATAAATACGTGCATACATACATATATCTGCTTTTTAACAGAAATGATATTATTTGCTGTTTTAAAATTGAATGTGCTAACTGCTAACACCAGTCTTATATACAGGAGTGTGCTAAAAAATATTTAACGACCTGCTCTCCAAGGAGAGGGATGATTTATATCATTTTCTTAGTTCTATGGTATAAATATTTCCACTACAGTTGATTTCAAGCTACACATGTGTTATCAATGAAAATTTAACAACTGGCTATCATCAAGTAGTATAAGCTGGCTTCAATACACAACTATTAAACAACTATTATACTGGAATGTTTGATGTGTATATCTCAACAATTTATACTTATGTTGTTTGAATCCCACCACAATTTTAGTATTTATAGAAATTATTTCATATCTCCATTTGTTGTGCATTTTATAGCTTAATGACTGATGATTTGATAGTATAGATTATCATAAGAATTAGTAATAAAATAGAAAATAAAATTCTCCCCCATGGAAATAAATGAGGAGTTCCTAATCCAAGTTTATCATCAAGAGTCAGCTCAGGTTGAGTTATTAGACTGGACTATTTCCTTAAAATTAATGATTCAGTTTAATAATCAAGGGGTAATTGTTTTGTAAGCTTGATATTTAAAAAAATGTTTCTTAAATTTTATATTCTATGGCTTAGAACAGTTAAATGGAAAGTGCTAAGACATTTTATAAAAGGAAAATAAAAATGTTTATATTGTACAAAAAAAATCTCTACCTCCTGATTTAACCAAAAGAGAGACAATTTGAAACATGAAAATATCAAGAGTGTCTATCTAGCCAAGTTTCTCTGATGCTAACAGAGACCACCAGGGACATGTCATGGGTGGCTTCTGCAATGTTTGCTAATATTAGCTTTGAAGGCTCAAATTTCTAATTTAAATGTACAAAGTCTCTAAAACAGAATGGATGTCTCAAAGGGCTAGTCTGAGGTGTGCCTAAAATTTTCCAACAGAAGGAGTTTAATTTTGAACTTGGATTTTGTATCTTGGCATAGGGATACAGTTCCTTTCTCTGGCCTTTGACAAGCTTGTGTTTACAATAGTCAATATCCCTATTTTTTATTTTTTTAAAGATTTTATTTTTATTTATTTTTAGAGAGAGGGGAAGGGAGGGAGACAGAGAGGGAGAGAAACAGCAATGTATGGTTGCCTCTCACATGGCCCTCACTGGGGACCTGGGCTGCAACCTAGGGATGTGCCTTGACTGGGAATTGAACCGGGACCCTTTGGTTCCCAGCCCGCGCTCAATCCACTGAGCTACACCAGCCAGGGCTAATATCTCTATTTTTTAAAATGTGGCAGAGGGATAAATCCCGAAGCAAGGCTTCTGTTATTTAATAATAAAAGCTTAGTTATTTCAAGATATTCAAGTTTCCAAAGTAATGTAGAAGATTGACCAAAAAGCCAAAGGCAGGTCTTAACCTTGGGCAAACAATATTGCTTAATGTCTGTCCCTCAGGTTTAAAAATGAATTTATTGTGTGTATATTTTCTCCTGAAGGAGTTCCTGTTTTGTTTTTCTTGAATTGTTATAATCCATTAAGGAGACATGCTAGGGTAGACAAATTTATTCTAAATTTTTTTTGCCCATCAAGCAGAAGGAAGTATGAACTATGGAAATGGAGATTTAACCTAATTTCAATGTATAAGCATTGTAAACCATATTCTACAAGTTCAACTGAGCAATGAATATCCACTTTTATATGTTTTAGCTGTAATTTAATATGACCTTGAATTCCTACTAGGCTTTTATTATAGAGACTTCTTGGAAATTGAGTCACTCTTGATGGTTGCTGACAATTGGAGCAGATTTGCAATCTCTAAGATGGATGCTACTGGACTTCTCACTGGTCAAACCATGGGTGATTCCTTGGAGTATAATAACTATATTGTTCTCTGTCTCACATAATACATGGAAATGTATATCAGGTCTGAGTACTTCAGTAATTAGAGGCTACCAACTTTATGCTTACTATAGAATTGCCTCTGTAAAGTCTTACCATTTCCTGTGTCCAAGACTTCAAGAGTACCAAGATCTTCTCTTTCTCCAATGCCTAACTTGCTAGCTTTGTCTGAGTCTTCTCTTCTCTTCTTCTCTTCTCTTCTCTTTTTTTCCTCTCTCTCTCAATTGTATTTATCTCACCACTAGCAGTCATTAAATATATTTCTTCTTTGCACTGAGTGCCTTAGCACCATTTCTATCATGAGCTCAGGCTTGGAAAATACAAGACAGGAAGAAAAATAACTTGCAAGAAAATTATACTTTTCATCTCTAACTAATGCTACATTCTGAATGTTTGTATTCCCCTGAAATTCATACTAAAATCTTAATCTTCAAGAGTGACGGTGTTAGTAGATACAGTCTTTGAAAGCTATTAAGTTGTGGGACCTTTGAGTAGTGATTAGCTCGTGAAAGAGGAGCCCTCCTGAATAAGATTGGTGCTCTTATTAAAGAGATCCCACAGAGCTCCTTTGTCCCTCCCACTGTGTGGATCTCTCTGACCCAGAAGAGAACCTACATCCAACCCTGCTAGCACCCTGATAATGGACTTAAGCCTGCACAACTGGGAGAGAGAAATTCTTGTTGTTTATGAATCTCTCAATACGTGATATTTTATTATAATAACCCTAAAGGATGAAGATATTTTCTCTTAAGGCAAAGGAGTACAAATGAATCTAGAAATGTTCGTGGTTAGTACACTTGCCCACATAGGTGTATAGGTGAGTGCATGAGCATACAGATATTAAAACATTTTCTCATTAAATTATTATGCCATAATGAACTTTGCTTCCATTACCTACTGTAGTGAAACCTGAGTGATGGGTAAAACAGATAATAAACAATAAATTACTATGGAATGTAATAGGTGTCACAAAAAGGAAAGTAGTGTAGCCGAGAGAATACTCATGGACTTATTAATCATGTTTACATGATACAACATAAGGCGTAAAATTAGCCAAGCAAAAAGTGGAAGAGTAGTACAAAATCCCAGGAAAGACTAAAAACAATTCACATTCCTTAGATCAGTGGTTTTCAAACATTTTGGACTTAGGACATCTTTACTCTTAAAAATGAGGATTACTCATTTGTCTTCAGCCTTGTTCTTAAAGAGTTATATCTGTTGATATTTACATATAAGACATTAGGACAAAAATATTTTAAATATTTTAATTAGCTTGTATAAAACAGCAATACCAACCCCATTACACAATTACATATTTGTATAGAAAATAATTGTTTTAAAATGCCATTGTGGACTTCCACCAAGATGGCAGCATAGGTGGATGCTCTCGCCACCCGCACATCCACAGTGTCTAAACAACGAACACAATAGCGAAAAATAAACAACCAGAACGAACAGAAATGAATTGAAGCAAAGTCTGACACCCAGGAGGTTGGAGAGGACGAACATCCAGGACGGTAAGCGGGGCAGAAGCAAGCAGAGGAGCGGAGTGAGAGGCAGTTTGCACGGAGGGACTCACGCCTCGAGCGCCTAAACAAAACACGACCCCGAACAACAGGTGAATCCCGCAAGCTGCTGGCATTTCCAGAAAGGCCAGTGGGAACCAGCAGGGCTGAGACTGACGGGAAAGGTGGTGGGGAACTAGGGAGTAGAGGGAGATAGGGAGCCGGTGGTGATTGGCAGTTGCCATTGCTCCCTCCCAGGCCCCGCCCCCAGAGGAAATGTCACCCAAAAGTGACCCAGGTTACCGGGCACCGGCAATCCAACAAGTGCACCAAGATAAAAAGAATGAAAATGGCCAAAATGAAAGATCAGAACAAATTGCAACTAACGGATGATGACATAGTCAACCTATCAGATGCTCATTTTAAAATGCTGGTAATCAAAATGCTAACAAAACTGGAAGAAAGGTGGACGCAAATAAATGAACAAATGAAGAACATGATAAAGATAATGAGGGATGATCTATAGGGAACCAATAGGGAAAAAAAGAAAGCTGGGACTCAAACCAATAGTGTAGACCAGAAGGAAGATACAAGAATTCAAAAAAATGAGGAGGGACTCAGGAAACTCAGAGACATCTGTGAATGACCCAACATCTGGATCATAGGGCTGCCAAAAGGACAAGAGGAACACCAAGAAATTGAACGTATTTTTGAACAGATAATGAAGGAGAACTTCCCAGATCTGGCAAAGGAAATAGGCTTCCTGGAAATCCAAGAAGCTCAGAGAACCCCAAAGAAGTGGAACCAAAGAGGAACACACCGAGGCACATCGTAATTACATTGCCCAAGATTAAGAATAAGGAGAAAATCAGCCCGGCTGGTGTAGCTCAGTGGATTGAGCGCGGGTTGGGAACCAGAGGGTCCCGGTTCGATTCCCAGTCGGGGCACATGCCTGGGTTGCGGGCCAGGTCCCCAGTGGGGGCCATGTGAGAGGCAACCATACATTGCTCTTTCTCTCTCCCTTCTCTTCTCTCTGAAAATAAATAAATAAAATCTTAAAAAAAAAAAAAAATCTGGACTCCATATTTAAAAAAAAAAAAAAAAAGAATAAGGAAAAAATCTTTCAAGCAGCAAGAGAAAAGAAGACAGTTACCTACAAAGGAATTCCCGTAAGACTGTCAGCAGATTTCTCAAAGGAGACCTTCCAAGCAAGAAGGGGCTGGAGAGAAATATTTCAAATCATGAAAAACAAGGACCTACAACCAAGAATAATCTATCCAGCAAAACTTTCATTTAGAATGGAAGGGCAGATAAAGTGCTTCTCAGATAAGGTCAAGTTCAAGGAGTACATCATCATGCAGCCTCTACTATATAAAATGTTAAAAGGTTTTGTATAAGGACTCAGAAGCGAAGGCACCGAGGCCAGATCAGCTACCAGGGTATTCATATCAGTCACAGCCAAGACGCTTGTGAGGTAAGCAAGCAAAATACAACCAGAGAAACAAAATAGAACCAGAGACATTGAAGTTTAGAACATTCTGGCAGTAAGCAGAGAGAAGAGGGAAGGGGAGAAGGGGACAAGGGTATTCAGGAACTGCTATAAATGACACATGGACAAAACCAAGGAGGAGGGTGGAAGCAAGGGAAGGAGGTGGGTTTGCCTGGGGTGGGGTGGGGGGAGGGTAAATGCAGACAACTGTAATTGAACAACAATAAAATAATTTTATTTTATTTTTTTTTCTTTTAAGTTTTTATTATTTAAATACACCATACTAGAGCAAATGTCTCTGAAAATATCACAAATAAAAGATTTTTTTCTTCATTCAGCAAATTAGAAGTAGGGGGAAATTTCTACACAGTAGCTGCTATGAGCCTGATTTTTTTCCAATTTTTTTTTCCATTTTTTGTTCTTTTTCTTTGCCTTGGGAGTAGCAACATTAGGAC
>PVJI01014049.1:0-45566 GCA_004026765.1 Micronycteris hirsuta | reverse complement strand
ATATATACTTTACCATGAAGTCAGGGGTAGGGAAGTCATTTTGCCCCAGTCTCAGCCACCAGAAAAGGAATAAGCCGTCTTAGCTTGCCCAGGCAGGCCTCTCTTTATGCTCCTGTCACTTTGTCATAGAGGTAGATGGAGGCACAGTAAGTAGCTCAGCTCCTTACACTGTGTGCCTGTTCCTATAGGGGCCCTTTTTCCTTCTTTCTTTCCATGAGAGAGCCAGCAGCAAAGGTAAGAAAGCCAACAGGCCCACTTCAGAAGCAAAAGCAGAAGTCCAAGTCTCCAGCGGAGGAAGTACATTTCCTCCCTGAGCACACCTACTCTGATGGTCTGTGCCTGTTCAGGTGTCACCTAGCAGAAGCCTGCGACATGCAGTGAGACAACCCGCACTTGCATGAAGGGAAGAAGGTAGAAGAGGAAAAGCACAGAAAGGCTTTAGGAAGTTCTGATAAGCTGAGCCATTTTGGGGGAAAAGTTACTGAAAAAGGAAAATTTCTTATATGAATTCGTGTTCAATACAGTACAGACGAGGAGCATGGCCCTTCTTTCAGAGAGAGGAGGAGGTCCTCCTGGCCAGCGAGACTGAACTCCCCTTCGGGAGCTCCCTGGCCTTCCAGCCTTGGCTTGGTTCCGGGGTTTCATGTCACTGTGGCTTCTGTATCACAGATGCGGTATCTCTGACTCCAAGAGAGCAGGGACAGATTTTTCTGTTTTTTACATACCCTTCTAAATTATTACAAAGTTGCTATATGTATATTGTAGAAATGTGCTTACTACAAATAAATTAAGAGGAAAAAACTAGCTTTTTCCCATCTTGCAAGATGGTGGGTGAAAAAACTGAGAAGCCGGATACCAAAGAGAAGAAACCCCGAGCCAAGAAGGCTGATGCTGGTGGCAAGGTTAAGAAGGGAATCCTCAAGGCCAAGACGCCTAAGAAGGGGGAGCCCCAATGTCGCTGAAACCCTGTCCTAGTCAGAGGAGTTGGCAGGTACTCTGGGTCAGCTATGTACTCCCAAAAAGCCGTATACAAGAGGAAATACTCCGCAGCTAAATCCAGGACTGAAAAGAAAAAGGAGAAAGTTATGGCTAGTGTCACTAAACCAGTTGGTGGCAACAAGAATGGTGGTACCCGAGTAAACTTTGCAAATGCCTAGATACTATCCTACTGAAGACATGCCTAGAAAGCTGTTGAGCCATGACAAGAAGCCCTTCAGTCAGCACGTGAGAAAACTGCGGGCCAGCATCACTCCGGGGACCGTTCTGATCATCTTAACCAGGCGCCACAGAGGCAAGAGGGTGGTTTTCCTGACACAGCTGAGCAGTGGCTTGCTACTCGTGACTGGACCTCTGGCCTTTAATCGAGTTCCTCTGTGTAGAACACACCAGAAATTTGTCATTGCCACCGCCACCAAAATTGATATCAGTGGTATGAAAATCCCCAAGAATCTCACTGACACTTACTTCAAGAAGAAGCTGCGCAAGCCCAGACACCAAGAGGGGAGATCTTCAACATGGAGAAAGAGAAATACGAGATTACAGAGCAATGCAAGGTTGATCAGAAAGCCATGGGCTCGCAAATTCTGCCAAAAATCAAAGCTGTTCCCCAGCTCCAGGACTGCCTCCACTCTGCGTTTGCCCTCACAAATGGCCTTTATCCTCACAAAATGAAGTTCTAAATTTCTTTTGAAAAACCTAAATAAATAACTTATCTGTTTCCAAAAAAAAGAGGAAAAAACTAAAATATTCCATAGTCACACAACTCAAAAATCAGTGCATATCTAGGATAAAGGTAGAATTATAGTACTTGGGAAACTTGCCTTATCAAGGTTAATAATAGGTTGTGAATGGCTGCCCATGTTGCTAAATGTTTTTTATAATGTTAATTTTAGTAGCTAAATAATATTTAATTGTACGGATGTATCATAATTTATTTAACCAATTACAAATTGATGGACATTTAGATTATTTCTAATTTTTCCTGTTATTAGTACTTCTATGATGAGTATCCTTATAGATAAAATTTTGATAATATATAATAATTGCTTTAAAAGAAGTTACTACATATAGAATTACTAGGTCAAAAGACATGAATGTGCTGAAGCTAATTATATGTAATTTATATGTAAATTGCCCTGTAGAAACGTTTTGCTAATTACATTCCCACCAGCAGAGGGTAAAAGTGCCCATATCCCAATTTCCTGCCGAAAGTTTTTGAAGCCAAGTAATTGAAAATATTTTACAATGCTCCTATTTAGAAACCAGTCCATTCAGCCACTCGGAATCAATTCTACAGTTAGAGTGAACCTGTCCTGAACTCAGCGGCATAGATAGAACCAACACATTTAATTAGTCTGACAATGCTTTAATCAATTTGGCCAAAATAGTCATACTGGCTGATTCAGAAACACCATTAAAATTATTTTTAAAGCATTTTATAGTGTCCATTTTGAAATTTATCTTTATCATACAAAATCTAAAATTTATCTCTGAAAATTCCATATATTAGTTCCACTTCCTAAGAAAGATTCTATTTTCTCTTCATATATGTTATCTATTTTCCAGACAAACAGCCCCAATACCTTCCACATTTCCTTATATAACATTATTTCCGAGATCCTGCCTCAGCCATGAGGAAGGGCCACAATCATTTTTCCTTCTCTTTTCTACATCCTAGTGAACTGCTACATCCAGGCAACCTCCTTCAAGGCCCAGCACTCCCGTTACCTTCCTTGACCCATCTGTCACCCACTCTACAACCTATTCAGAATTCACTACTTCTCTCTATATATTCCCATAGCATTTTGTACATATCTCTAGTATAAACCATCATTATTTAATGTTTTGTTTGTTTTCATCACTCTCTTCATGGCTCACCTGTGACCTATTTGAGGATAAAGATTATATCCAAAACACCTAGCATAGTACCTGTTAGACATGATAGGTACTAAAAAATGCACATCTATGTTAAATGGAAAAGTGCAAGTTCACAATCTAGCAAGATAAATGAGACATTTTTATAAGTAACTACACTATAAGATAGAACCTACAGAAGGCAGTAAATATCAGAGGATGATTATAATTAGGTTCTGTGGAATTGCAAAGATAATGTGGAATGGCGAGTGGCCTTGAAAACCAAGCTGAAGTAGCTGACTTCTCACCATAGCCAATGTGGACACATTTTGAACAGAGTGCAAAAGAACTTAGAGGGAAGTGAAGAGAAAAAGTCCGTGAACAAACTAATAAGGAGTGTAAACCAGGATCAATAAGGACAGAATGAAAAGGACAGATGAGGGAATCACTGAGAGGAAGAAGTTTACATTTGGTCACAAATAAAATGACAAGAAAGGAAACTAAGGACAGGCAAGGAAAAAGGAAGGAGAGAAATCCCTGTAAGGTGTCTAGCCTGCGTATTTAGGATACTATTGCTACCCAAAGATTGCAAATGTATAACTCTTGAGAAGAAAAAGCTGACAGGATGAATTTATGGCTCATACACTGAGCCAACTTTTCTTTTTAGGGCCTTTCGAGTTGTGTTATCTTCAGTACCCCGGAACTGCCGCTAGGTCTTTTGTCTGAGACTCAGGGAATCTCATTCATTCACATCTCCTGTCTGCTCCTGTAGGCTTTTGACTTTGTGATTCCTAATAACAATAACTGAAATTAAAAAGTCAAAAGTAAAAAGATCTAGTTCAGGACAAATTTGAGTAACTCGTAGATTCCAAACATTTTTTCAGCATCACAGTCCTTGAGAAAAATGAAATCTTACTTGGAAGCCCCACCTATATAGAAAACAGAAACACAAAACAGAAAAACAAAAGTTGGTTAAGTTGAAGGACTATGGCACTCCTTCTCACAGCCACCTGTCCCTTCCCCAACAACATCTAAGGTATTTTCATGAACCTTAGGGATCTGGAAACCAAGGTTTGAAAACCCTTCCGATGAATGATATTTAGATATATTGCTTTTGAGGTAACAAGCAACAGATCCACAGGTGAAAAGGTTCAGCAAGCAACTGAACAGAGGGAACAGGAATTGAGATTAAGGTCTGGATAAAGATTAGGAAGCCTTCAGTAAGAAGGTGATACCTGAAGCCATGGTAAGGGATGAGATGAATGAAAAATAAGTAAGGAAGAAAATAAAAGAATACAGATAAAAATCAGACTTCTGGGAAAGGCTACATTTCTAAGGTGGGCAAAGAAGGTGAAAGCAGCCTAGTAGACAGATGAATACTCTGACAAGTAGCATGAGAATCCAAATAGTCTAAAATATTACAAGTCAAGAAAGCAGCTGCAGAAAGAGAAAGGCGGGGCAGTGTCAGATACACCAGGAAGGAAGGTGGAATTGAGGGAAAGCCATTTGTTAGACCACTGTGAGACTACTAAGAAGGCGGCCCTCCGAGGAATTATGGTAGAGACAAAAGGCAGAGTGTAAATGGGATAAGGCGTGGACAGGCAGTGTCTACTCTCTTGTGAAATTTGGAAGTCAAAAACATGGTATAATATGATAACATGAGAAGCCAGCCAGGAATATGGAAAGGTTACTAAGAAATTGTTAGGTGAAAGTCAAAAACATTTTTATGGCAAAGGAACGCTTATATGCCTTTAGTCCAACCCAGCAAAAACGTGAAAACATACCCTAGCTGTCCACAGTGGTTATTATAGGGGTAGTTAGGATGAAAGGCCTAGAAAGGTCTCCTCGAGCCTTGAATGTCTCTGTTCATATGTATCAGGAAAAACCTTAAAGCACCTTTAATCACCGTTCACCAGAGATCATACATCAATAAGAATCGACCTTGTTTTGCCTATAAGGCCACAGAGGGAAAGGAACCACCCAAGATAAGCAGGTGAATCACCTGCAGGCTCAGAAACATTTTGCCAGGATGTACCAATACGTACTGTGATGATTTAGATCTGAAGACCTGGCCAGGAAGCTCAGTTGGTTAGAGCATTTTCCTGATATGTGAAGGTTGCAGGTTCAATCCCTGGTCAGGGCACATACAAGAATCAACCAATAAATGCACAAATAATTTAGTTCTGCTCAAAGTAGTGGGGTCATGGTCCTGGTTTCAATCCCTGTGTAACAATAGCCATTCCTTTATGTGAGCTGTGAGCACACCACACCCAGGGCCAATGGTCTTAAAATTGTTCATTGCCAAACATAAATAAAATCAGAAGAAAAAGAGAGAATGTGTTTGCACAAATTAGCCTACTATGGAAAATAATTCAAAGTGATGCTGTAATGATGGTAGGTAAGAAGAGACATTTTCCTTTATGAAGGGTAATAGTTCTTATTGAAGCCAAGCCCAAAATGAGAGAAGTTGAAAATCACGTGGATTTCAGAATCTTGGAATTATAATCGTATAGAATATAACAACATTTTGATGATGGGAATGATAACCATAAATGATAATCATTTATAGATGCCCTGATTATTCTTCAGGCTCTGTATGTACTTTGTCTCATTTAAACATATAAAAATAAGACATTTCAAAACAGAGATTCACAGGGGTGAAGGAACTGCCCTAGGTAACTTGGTTAATAAGAGACAGGGCAGTTACAATTCAAATCTCTCTTATTATAACAGGGTGCAGCCAAGGGTGGGGGGCGCCAAATGGGGATTTGTAATGGGGTCCAGAACCCAGTGTCCAGGAAATATTAAAATATATATATATATAGGATGTCCTCACCCCCACAAGTCTGAGCTGGGGGATGGGACACATGGAGCAGAACCATTGAGTGTTGCTTTGAATAGCAACAGTTTTGCAGATAACCTCTTGAACGGTTGTTTAACATATCTATAACCTTTAACTGGTTCATAGATATGTTAAATAGCTATGGCCCTGCTTTGAGACAGGAGGGTGGGAGTGACTTCCACCCATGACATAACTGGGAGGCAACTTCCCCTGGTTACAGCGCCTGAGAGCTTGGAGATGATTGGCTCCACACCACAGGGCCACACCTGCCTGGACTTACTGTGGCAGCCCAGTAAAGCTGGAAAAATACAGGAATGCTGGCAGCTGTGGGAAATTGTGGGAAGAGTCAGAAATGGTGTAGCAGAGGAAGATTGGCGCTGGAATTTAAACCCAGGCGTGCCAGCCTTGCAGGGGTCCTTTTGGGACAATGCGGCTTAGACAGAGAAAAGCCACAGGCTTCTATTTCTTTTTCTGAGATATGGTACTCTGGACTGGGCAGATGGGGAAGGAAAGACTGTGTGTTTGTGAGTATTCTAAAGGAATTTGGGATCTCAGTGAAGACATTAAATCATTATTCTTAAGTTTATATAACTTTTTAAATAAATAAATCCTTTCCTTTTCACCAATCTCTGGCATTGAGAGCTGTCTTTCCCTGGCGGTGGGCAAGGTAAACTTAGTACGGAGTGGGGGACCCCTGGAGCATATGGGTGGGTCCACTTGGCAATAGTATATTGTTCACCCCGCTCCAGGTCTGTTCTATAACATTTGTATGTCAGTGGCTCCCCGCTAGTCTTCACTGCCTGGCATTAGTGTTGGAACCTCCACCTCCCAAGTGCAGATTGACTGAGGCAGCCCCACATCACTCTTTGAAGGCTTTCCACCAAGAAACCAAATTATTATTTGGCAGCTTTCTGCCTCCGCAGGACCGTCTGCATCACTAGACCAGACACACTTCATGTGTGCCAGAAAGGTAGACCATATCACTGAAATAAAGCTACAAAACAATTATAGTCTTGGAGCAGCACCAGACAAGAAAGCAAATATGGCAGGAATCTCCAACACCCTGGGGAAGTTCTGGATCAGCAGAGTGATCTGACCCAAATGGTGATATTGAAGAGCCAAACTATCTTTATAAGAATTAGCTATGTATGAGGATTTTCCAAATGAGAGACAATTTATCTGTTTCTTGATAACAAGCCATTGTTCCCTGGCAGAGCTATGGTGTTAGTGAACAGAGATGGGGTTCTGCTGCCTACCATCCACAGGCAAATTCCAGAGGTAGAGGTTTGCTGAAAAAGAAAAGAGGTTGCTTATTTTAAAACTACACAATTTTGGAAGAATGGCAGGCTTCTGCCTCAGAGCCCCACCCCTCTAAACACTCAGAGAAAAATAACCCTGCCACCCTCTGCCAGACCAATCCAAGGCGGCTCCCAGAGTTCCTGCTCCCATTTAAAAATATTGACCTTTGGGAAACTGCAGGTGGCCACTGCGTCATCCTCCAAACTATTTCGCTTCTTCCCCTCTCACTGTCTGGTCTCAGGCTCCTTTCTGGAGTCTTCGGCCTGCGGCCCTCATCCTACTCGCTGCACACTGCCCTTTCTTTTGCTGATCCCACCAGCCCAGCGCCTGCTCCAGTCCCTCTGGCTGTTGGATCGCTGGTGTGTCTGTGCACCCAGCAGAGCAGAACCCCACAACACCAGTTACCTGTGCTACCACCGCTTCCTGTGCTGGGTGAGGGAGGGCCTGCCACCTGGCAACACGGGCTCCCAGTGCCAGCCAGCCCCTGAGCACTCTGACCCTGCGGCAGGGCCAGCAAGGGGAAGAAGCCACGTGTTTCTCCCTACCTTCCGTTTAAATCTCCCTACCCTACCTTCCGTGCGCTCCGGAAGCATCCATCTTCCCCAGCCAATCCTGTCCTTTTTCCAGGCTAGACTGACAGGTCTGCACCTCCCTTTGCTGACATGTTCCAGGAAGGAGTAGGAGGGATTTTCCCTCTATCCATCACCTTCATCCTCCTGGTGCAGGCAGATTCTGCACAGGGCCCTGAGGTAGGGAAATCTGTCAAGAACTGTGCTGGCAGTGTGGCTTCACCCCCCACCTCCAGCATTTCCTGTGACCCTTCCCTCACTCAGCCCCTCCTCTGCTCCCTGGTCTGGCCAGGTCTGGTACGGAACCTGTCTATCAATGGGAGGGAGGGAAGGTAGTGCCAGCAAGTGTCAGGCAGGCTGAGGAGACATTTGTTCAGCACAGCCCGGGAACAGATGATTAATGTGGACAGCACGGGTAGGTGGATAGGATTTCAGTCTTGCTGCCAAGGCTTACTACTGGGTTTCTTCCATGCCAGGCTGGTGTGAATCCCAAGTTGTTATAATTTTAATTTGAAAATCTGCACAAATCACACTAAAGTGTGCTGCCCAGATATATTTGGCTCCTCCTGCCAAAATGGGTCCTATACAACCCAATAGGTACTTAAGGGAAAACAAAAATACCACATCCTCCTTATAGCTTCAGGGCATTAAACATCCACTCCCGCCCCTCACCCCTCCCTCTGTGCCTTAAAAGAAGAGAGTGTGGCTTCCTGGCCCTCCCTGTGTTGCAAAGGTGAGAGCACCCTGGTTGGAACTGCATGCTGTGAAGTGTAAGCTTCTTGTCTTAATTCAGATCAGGAATGGACACAGTTCTCTGAGTGGCAGAAAAGATTCTGGGCTCCCTAGGTATCCAGCCAGGTGTAGGCGATGGAGAGAGATGGAGCAGGGGAAAACAAAGTGGGTCGGTAGTGCCATAAGAACTGTGACTACATTTCCTCATCAGTAAAATAAAGCATACTGATAGTACCTGCCAGGGGCCATATTCCATGAGTCAATAAAGAGCCCACAGAAAGGCTATGCCCTTCAGGGATACCACTGCCTCTTCAAAATAACCAGAAAATTTTACTACTTAACTAGAAAAAGAGGGGCCCTACTAACCTACTTTCTTATTGCTGAAATAGACTAGATAATCTTTAATGTCAAAAATAAATAAGTATCCATAAATCCATTCTGATATAAGTAAACAATTATATAAATAAATGTGGAGAACAGACACATCTGTACATAACAATTCCAAATTATTTATGTAGATGCTGTGCCTTCAAGAAAATGAAGCATAACTTTTTACTCATTCAACAGAGGCTATGCAGTGACTTCCTTCCAGAGAGTACAGTATGCAAGGGGAGAAAAAAACAACTTTACAGCGAAAAAACCTGACATAAACTACCTCAGCCAGGTGACCAAAGTCAACATCAACGGCAATAACATATTGATAGTGTGTATCCTTGATATGTGATAAAAAATGACACTACTTTTGTGGTCTTCCTCCCGAATACCCCTAACAGACTAGTCATGAGAAACGCATCAGACAAATCCCAACGGAAGATCATCCCACAACATACCTGACCAGTAAGTACTCCTCAAAACCGTGACAGCCTGGAGGGGCCTGCAGAGACAGCCGAAGGTAAGATGGTATGTTGGGTGGAATCCTGGAACAGAAAAAAATAGGTAAAACTAAGGAAGTCTAAATAAAATATAGACATTCGTGAATAATAATGCATCCACATTTATTCATTAATCATAACAAATGTGCCACATTAATACAACATACTAGTAATGGCGAAAACTGGGTGAGAGGTGTATGGAAACTTTTTGTACCATGTTTGAAACTTTTCTGTATATATAAAACTGTTCTAAAAAGTAAACTTTATTTTAAAAAGAAATTAACAAGTGAATAAAAAACAAAAATGCCACTTTCATTTTTATTGAATTTATTGGAGTGACACTGGTTAATAAAATTATATCGGTTTCAGGTATACGATTCTACCATACATCGTCTGTACACTGTATTGTGTGTTCCCCACCCCAAGACAAGTCTCCTCCATCATCATTTATCCCCCCTTTCCTTTCTTTTACCTCCCTGCACCAACCTTTCTCTAGCAATCACCATACTGTTGTCTGTGTCCATGAATCTTTCCTTTTTTTCTTTGCTTCATCCCTTCACCCTGCTCACCCAGCCCCCAACACCCTCCAAAATAAGCCTACCAGAGAAAGAAAGTACCATATGATTTCACTCATATGTGGAATCTAATGAACATAATAAGCTAACAAACAAAATAGAAACAGACTGACAGCTGTCAGAGGGGAGGGTGTTGGGGGCCACTTTATTTTATAAGAGAGAAAAGCAGAGAGTTGTACTAATAAAAAATCAATCATGTGTCCCCTTACTAGTTCTGTGTCAAGCAGGTTGCCTCCCATATCTGGACCCTTGGGGTCAGACGGTATTGAATTTGCATTCCCGCCCTGCATCCTACAAAGTCCACCACCACGAGCCTTAGATTCTGAGGCTCATTACCTGAGGATACTATTGCCTACCTCACAGAATTAATGTGAGGCTTAAATGAGGCAGAGTGTTTGGAAGCATTTAGATAAATAGCAGTATGAAAGTGTGAGGGATTAGTCACTGGAGGAAGCTAGACCTTAACAGGAATTAAGCCTGTGATCACACGTGAATGGACAAAATATGTCAGGCATTGTCAGCAAGATGACTTGTTCTCAAAGTCAAGTAGCAGAGAAGACAGAGACTCCAAGGACTAAACCTGCAGTCTGTAAACAGGGCTTGAGAGAGTAGGACTCATTCTCGTTTCCTTCAGGCACCAGGTCTGATCATCTCCTCTCCTCAGATGGACTAGGAGCTAAGAAGACAGAGCAAAGCTCTTGTCTGGACCTGCAGATGGAGAGGAAGAGGCCAGCAGCACTACTCTGGACAATTTATACAGAAGTCAGCTGACAGTGTTATTTATTTCAGCAGTTTCCCTGGGCACATTCTGTCAGTGGATGTTGAAGTCTTCTTTCCTTTCAGAAGAATAATGCACCTTCCTCTTTAGGACCTCTCACCTCATGTTTAAAAAACATCTTTGGAAGAGAATGGTTTCCAGAGCCTGTAGAGTTGGAGCTTTGGCAGTAAGCTCCCTCACAGCCTCAGAACTCAAGTCGAAGAACATACTCCAAGCAGAAGTTGGTCCTGCCCTCTCTCCCATCAGGCCAAACTTCCAGGAGCACTAAGCAAGTGCTGCCCTGAGTCCCCGCTGACAAAGATGCAAAATTCGGGCTGATGCCCACTCTCAGAATCATTTGAGGTTTACATAATTCTCTGTAAAATTTATCCTCATCCTTTTCAGTATTAGAATACACAGCCTTGGCAATCTTTTCCAAGATCACGTTGGGGTCATGGAAAGCCCTCAGCAATTATGATTCCTCTAATTCCAATAACGGCAGAAGTTAGAGAATAGCTTCTGAGTCAGGGAAGTGGGGGTTAGAATCCAGCTCCACCATTCGTTAGCTGGGTACACCATCAGGCAACTTGCTTAACTTCTCTGAGCCTTAGTTTTCTTATCTCTAGAAGAGCAACATGTTTTTTACAAGACTCAAATTAGACATTTCCTACATGCCCAACATTCAGTAAATAATACATTTATCATAAAAGGGGCTTCAAAGGAAAAGGAGGTGTTCCAGAAGTCTTTGGGAATTGTTGAATACAGAAGGCAAAACAAGGAACAGAAATGGAGCCTAATGTAATTTGAAGTTAGTTGGTTGGGAAAAAATTACCTCTCGGTTAGATTGTGAGTCACTCCGCTTGGCTCATTGGATTTTTTCCAAATTTAGTTACCATGGTTTTAATTTGCAAAATGAGATGTGAGCTGCTTCTGAGAACTCATAGAGCAACACAAGGGCAGTCTGATGAACCCTTAGCACTTCAAAGCGCCTTCGACCACCCCCACCCACCCCTCCACCCACCAGCAGTCAGCATCCCTCCTTCTTCCCTGGAGCCTCTTGCACAGCTTCTTGCCTCTAGAAACAGAATTTCGAGATATGTTAAATTACATATTGAGTTATACATCTAGAAATATATAACAGACATATATATTATCACAAAAGGAGCCCATAGGCCCAGTGAGGGTCACATCTGTTCCTTCCACAAGTGATTCATGCCCCAGCCACGCTCTTCAAAGCAGAGCCAGTTCTCTGTATTCTCCATCCCTCTGGCTAGTTCAAGTTATGAATGAAGCTGGAAGAATTCAGACTGATTGATAACAATTTCAATTCCTCGAGGCTTACTTGTTCTTTTAAAAAATAATTTTTGTTCTGCTAACCACCTGCTTCTGTTCACATAAGGCCAGGGAAACATTAGCACCATATATCTTCTGATTACCTGGGTATCTATCTAAAAATGTCTTTAAAGAGTCATCAAATCCTAATAAAAAAAGGCTAGAAATGGAATCAGCCTTGCCAAGAACTGAACTTCTGGTTTCCTGCAGACAAATCAGGGTTTCAGTTCCCACCCGTGAACGAAGCCATAGCTGTGTAGCCACAGGTCACCCCAACCTTCTCTCTCCCTCTCCAGTTAGCTGCTGGGGCCAGGATGGAAGTTTGCACTTAGTATGTTCAATTTAAAGGGACCAGGAGTATAAGGGAAGAGTTTTCCTGACTTACACTATTAAGTACAGAGGTTTGATATAAATTTTAAATAGAGTTCCTCTGTTACATTATGGAGATATGTTTGCTTCTGATGATTGATATATGCTCATGTAGCTGGCTATACGCATATATTGAGAAGGGTTTAAAATGTAATCAATGATATTTTTGCTGTATGGACTTGGATGCCTTGCCTCCAACTTATAAATTGAAAATGACTGTTCTTATTTATCACTGCCTCTAGATGACCATAAACTCCACTCCTCTATGAGAAGACACTAAAATTGAGTGGCTATTTGCAGATAAGAAAAATAACCTCCCTTGATTTAAAATCAATAGTTAACAATCTCAAGGGCTTACTAGAGAAAAATACGCTCGATACTCTCCCAGCACATTGTCAACCTCTTTGGCAATTCATAGAACTGTAGTTTCTCGCCAACACTGTGAATCTTTAAGGGAAGAAACTGTATCAATATATGTATCCCCAGCACCAAGGGCAATCTGTGGCACACAGGGCAGGTAGCATGGAACAGAGAAAAACCTGAGACAGGATCCTGGCTAGGTGGTTGCTGTCAAGTGATAAAGGACTGCCCTACAGAGAGCAGAGGCTGCCGCAAGGATGACAAAACTGGAGGCCTGGTCAATTAGCTCTCTCTGCATGAAAAGCACCCTGTTCTTTCTGGCCTGAAATCTCCACTGTGTGTCTCTCTCCAGGCTGGGCAGCAGAGCTAGAAACAATATTTCCGGAAGTCCACAGCTAAAACATGCTATCTAGGGATATCTGGTCCTTTAGCATTTTTCGTTCTGCATTTTGCAAAGGACCAGCTGCATGTAGGCAACACTGAGCAATCTAAGTCCTGAGTACATCCTTGTCCCAACACATTACCTAATGCAACATCAATAGGAGGCCAACCCCACTTCCACCGGTTCCCAATATCACAGACAATCTCACCTCTTCTCTTTCTAATTCCCACTGGCTGTCAGCCTGCCAGTCCCACTGTGGGGTTTTATAAATTCAGCTCTCAGTGCAGACACACAGAGCAGGGAAAGGAGGAGCATGCAGCAGAGATCTGGCCTCAGTTAAATGCCTCTCCAGTGCTTCTGAAAGTGTGACATCTCATCTGATGCGTGTTAATTCTAGCTGCACACAGTCCCCTGGTATGAGGAGCGTGTCCCTGCTTCTCAGCCAACCTATTACCTCTGAATCCCTGACAGTCAAGCTGCCTGCCGCCTGACTTGTCCCAGATACAGCGGGGGAATACATGGCTTAGCGCAACCATGGAGATGATATACTGCCTGGAAATCAATGTCCTCCCTTTAGCAGCTGTGCTTTCTAATAGCAAAAGCAGGGGTCATAGGTTTGGTTGGTTTGATTGCTTCTGTTCTTAAATAATTTGCAGTGGAGTACGCAAAATATTTAAAATGGCATACTATCCACTTAAGCAATTTACCTAGCCTAGAGGCTAAGGCAATTGCAGGTTAGCTAGAAAGGAGTTCAGCTGTGCTTAGCTGAAAATTCCTCTTAATCAAAAGATGGCAATGAGGAGGAAACCAAGAGTGACAGTCACATTTTTTGAGATGGCTGTCCTAAATTAACAACAATAATTTATTAAGGGTTTTAACATCCCACACTCAGGATGTTGTGAAAAGTTGCAAAAATTGTTTTCCTGAAACCAAAATTCTTAAGGGAAATATCAATCTATCACACTATAGCTGAGAATTCTTCTCATTTTTTTTAACTTTCCACTTCTATTTTTGTAATATGCTCCTAGAAGCAGGAAAATACCATTTATTTCCTTACCAGTTTTAGCCTGTTCCATTAGGAAGCTATGACTTCTTCCCTCTTGGAAGGTCCTTGTGGAGTAAAAGCAATGATGGGGCTGTTACCTCAGGGTCTCTGAGGTTGTGAGGACAGTGGGGACCTCTGAGGGGTCGTGTGTGCCCCTCAGAAAACAGGGACGTTTTCATTGTTGGTTCCTTCTGTTAAGGGGGAGAGGATGCTTGGGAAAGTAGCAGTTTCTCTCTGATTGGTTAGATTTTAGATATTCAGAAACAGTTCTATCTTTACAGAAAACACAGAAGCAATTCCACTTTTAACATGAAGGGGAAAGGAGTTTCGCTCTTCAAAACTAGAGACAGCTGAGGGTGAACGGTAACTGAAGAGAAAAACTAAAGGAATTCTCATGTACATAACTTAAACTGACAGGGAAATAGATTCAAAAAATACTGAACTGGCAGTTAGCCTTAACTAAGAGACTTGTCTAGGCCATTACACCTTCCTCTTTCCCATCCTCATAGCTCTGCTGCTTTCCAGTCAGCTCCGCTTTCCTCCTGCCCCCTTTCATTTAAGGTACTGGGAAACCATGCAGAAGGCAAAGAATGAGCTCTCTGCTGAGGCAAAAATATGTATATTTAAAAAGGAGAAACATCAATCTGTAGCTTTTGAAAGCTATGGGGCAGGATCAAGAGTAAATCCCTGAAGCAGGTAAATGTGACCTTCAGAAGACCAGCCACCCACATTTTCCTGGTCATTGTCTCACACCCTCTCCCTCCCTGGCCAACCTACAAGTGGGGGTGCTACTAGTGAAAAGGGACAGAGATGTTGAAGCTGTGTATCAGCCTCCCTGAAGCAGATTCTTTTCCAATACCTACTTCTGGGTTTTCCACTGGAAACTTCTTTCCTGCATCCCAAGTGTTTCCACCCCTACTCCCACCCTCTACTGTCCACCTCCTGACTGGCACAGCCTGTAAGTCCAGACCCCAAGTCCAATGCAAGGCTTGGTCTCCTTTCTTGGCAACTTCTCTCGTTTGAGAGACTAACTCATTAGCTTCCAACGTAGAACTGTCTCATTAAGAAAAAAACTCGATGACTGGGTCCTCCAAAACCACAACTTCACCTGGGGGCTGCTCTTGTTCTGGGAGTTAATCTTCAGCAGTTAATTCTTCTGGAAATCTAAGCTGCTAAAGACTGACTCCACAGAAAAGCTGCAGCAAGAGGGTTTAGGGTGGGCTTTTACCCTCCAAGGCAGTATGTGGTGCCAAACGAAAGTTCTACCTTGTGTTCTATGGAATAATCATTAAATCCAGTGCACGAGAAGAATGCTAAGTGCTAGTGCACACGCCCCGCCCCCCGCCACGACTCACTACACCTCCACAAGACTAGCGTTGTTTTCGCAATCAGTTTGATACTAACCTGCATTGAAGAAAGAATACCTCCATAATCACAATATCCCTGCCTCTGGGGGTTCATTCTCATTCAGGTGATGACTGACAGTCACCTGCTTTATTCAATCTCTAAACTCCAGGTCACTCCCCAGGGTTTTTGTACATAAAGACATAATGCCCCTTAATCATGTCTATTATTGGAAAATTGCCCTTAAAACAATGAGATATCACTTTTTTACCTCTATCAAATGGGAAAGGATTAAAGGTTCAATAATACACAGAGTGAAAATACACATTTGCCTGTAGTAGAAATTTGGTTAATCTCTTTGGGAACTAATTTGGCAGATTTTTCTCAAATTTTCAAATATTCCCATATATATAATGATGTTTATGTACATCGATGTTTGTACCAACGTCAAATTAGAAGCAACTTAAAATTTCACCAATAGAGCACTGATTAAATATACTATGGTATATCCCTATAATAAAATACATGCAGCAATTTCAAAGACAGACATCAATATACATAAGTTAATAGGGAAGATCTTTAAGATATAGTATAAAACAAACATATATATAAATAGTATAATGTCATTTATATTAAGAGGATATTTGCATATATGAATATATAATCATAGAAAATTTCTGGAAGTCCCGACCTGGGTACCTCAATTGGCTAGAGCATAACCTTGATACACCAAGGTTGCATATTTGATCCCCTGTCGGACCACCTACAAATATCAACCAGTGAATGCTTAAGTTAAGCAACAAATCTCTTTCTCTCTCTCTCCCCTCCCTTTTTCTCTTTCTCCCTCTCTTCCCCCCTTCTCCTCTCTCTCTAAATAAATAATTTTTTTTAAATGCTAAAACAATTTCTGGAAGAATACTGTATCTCTGTCCAGACAGAGAACAAACTACCCTAGATATGTCAAATAGAGAAACCTAAAACATCTGTGTAACAGATAATAAAAAACCTGAGAATCTAAACAGGGTAGGGTAGATGCTGAGGGGTTTAGCAAAAGCAGTAAGTCATTACTTCCCCTAGGTGAAGGAACACAAGGAGACAGTAGTACCAAATTCCAGGTGCTGAAGCCACCCAAAGGAAGCTGGAACCATGATGGACCTCCCAAGAGTGACAGGACCACAGAAGAGATGAACTTGCCTTAGAAATGCCACATGAAGCTGAGGTGGATTTCTCCCTCTTTCCACAGTACAGTCTCCCACCAGTCTTTTCCACAGGCTGAAACTTCCTGGCAACTTGAGGATAACCAGAGGACAGGAAATGAGTTCTCTGCCATACAGAACAAGGGAAAGATGGAACCAAGGATAAATAGGCTATTGACTAGCAGAATATCACAAAAACTCCCCTGCTGTGGTTACCTCTTGGGAATGAAACATGTTTAGTGACAAAGGAAACATTACTTATGTATTTGTTGAATATTTTCAAAAGTACATATATTATTTTCAACATAATAAAAAATTTAATATAATAAATTGCTGCTTGAAAAGATTGTACATTTTCATATTGCATCACTTAAGCTTATGGTGCTTTACTATAAGAACTCTGCTACTTAAGAGACCAGGTACCCAGATGTTCACTCTCCTCATTGCCAAGAGTCCACAGCTGCCAGAGGCAATCACAGGACACAGCCCAGTTGAGCAGAGGTGAAATTCAACATAATAGGGATGTGAAATTTTTACATTATCAAAATTAGGAAACACTCCCTCTTCTACTAGGCAGAGAAGAAGGGGATCTTCCGATTCTCGGACCACACAATGAGTCAGGTCCACCAACTGCAGTCCCTCCTCAGCAGCCAGAGACTTCCATTTGAGAATTTTCAGACAGTTTTTACACAGGTAAAAAAAAAAAAAACCTGCAATAAATTCTTTTTTCCATGTATACAGCACTAAGAAAAGATTGAAGCTTACTTTCAGGGATGATTTTGTGATCATATAGGGTTGCTATTAGGTACCTATTATGTTTGGGTAACGCACTTTAAAACAAAATATGAGACCGAAAAGGACTTTGGAGCACCTTATTTAAGTAACAGCTTTATTGAGACATAATTTATGTTACATAGGCATCACCTTTTTAAAGTGTACAAGTCAATGGTGTTTAGCACATTCACAGAGTTGTGTGACCATCACCACAATCTAATTCAAGAAAATTTTCATCAACCCCAAAAGAAAGCTAATACCTACCAGTCACTCTAGTCTCCTCTCACTCAGTCATGGCAACTACTAATGTACATTCTGTCTTTAAGAATCTGCATATTCTGGACTTTCAGCCAAGACGGAGGCGTTGGTAGGCACACTATGCCTCCTCATACAACCAAAAGAGGGAAAACAACAATTTAAAAACAAAAAAACAACCAGATATGACAGAAAATCCAGCTGTTTGGAAGTCCCACAACCTAAAAGTTAAAGAAGACACATTCATCCAGACCGATAAGCGGGGGCGGAACTGTGCACGCAGAGAGCCGCTGGTTTGTGGAGTGGTAAAGGCAATGCTGCAGTTGCCCAGAGAGACCCACAGCCGGCGAATCGGGGGAAGCCTGTGGCTGGCCAACCCGGACCCACCAAAGCTGAGACTGGTGGACCGGATGGTCCCTCATACACGCACAGATAGACTGGGAGGAAAAGCTGGGGAGTGGAACAGACCTCACAGCCCACCAATACCAGGAAATAAAGCCTCAAACCACCCACTGAAAACACCTGTTGGGGTTGAAGCGTCAGCGGGAGGAACTCCCAGCATCATGGGAGAGTTAATTGGAGAGACACACAAGGACTTAGATCTGCACAGGCTCACCCACCCAGGAGCTGGCACAGAGGGGCCCAATTTGCTTGTGGGTGTCGTGGGAGGTGACTGGGAGCTGGCTGGCAGAGAGCGGAGCAAGCGCCATTGTTCCATCTCAGCCCGGCCCTCACAGGCAGTGTCACAACACAGTGATGTGGTTACCCCGACCTGGTGAACACCTAAGGCTCTACCCCTTAAAGTAACAGGCGCACGGAGAAAAATAAATGGCCCAAATGAAAGAGCAGATCAAGGCTCCAGAAAAAATATAACTAAGCCACGAAGACATAGCCAACCTATCAGATGCACAGTTCAAAACACTGGTAATCAGGACGCTCACAGGACTGGTTGCATTTGGTCACAAATTAGATGAAAAAATGAAGAATAGGCTAAGAGAAATGAGGGGAAATGTACAGAGAACCAATAGTGATGGGAAGGAAACTGGGACTCAAATCAACAGTGTGTACCAGAAGAAAGAGAAAAACACTCAACCAGAAAGGAATGAAGAAACAAGAATTCAAAAAAATGAGGAGAGGCTTAGGAATCTCCGGGACATCTGTAAACGTCCGAACATCTGGGTCATAGGGGTGCCAGAAGGAGAAGAGGAAAACCAAGGGACTGAAAGCTTATTTGAACAAATAATGAAGGAGAACTTCCCCAATCTAGCGAAGGAAATAGACTTCCAGGAAGTGCAGGAAGCTCAGAGAGTCCCAAAGAAGTTGGACCCAAAGAGGAACACACCAAGACACACCATAATGACATTACCCAAGGTGAAAAATAAGGAGAGAATCTTAGAAGCAGCAAGAGAAAAGGAGACAATCACCTACAAAGGAGTCTGTCAGCTGATTTCTCAAAAGAGATCTTGCAGGCAAGAAGGGGTTGGAGAGAAGTATTCCAAGTCATGAAGGGCAAGGACCTACATCCAAGAATACTCTATCCAACAAAACTTTCATTTAGAATGGAAGGGGAGATAAAGTGCTTCTCAGATAAGGTCAAGTTCAAGGAGTTCATCATCACCCAGCCTTAATTATATGAAATGTTAAAGGGATTTATATAAGTCATGGAGGGATATCAACAGGAAAATGGGAGGGGGAGAGAGGAGGAGAAAGTACAGAGAATAGGTAGCGTAAATGGTAGGTAGAAAATGGACAGGGGGAGGTTGAGAATAGTATGGGAAATGTGGAAGCCAGGGAACTTATGTGTATGACCCATGGACAAAAACTAAGGGGCAGCAAATGGTGGGATGTGGAGTGGGGGGGGGGATGGAGCGGGGAAATGGGACAACTGTAATAGCATAATCAATAAAATAAATTAAAAAAATAAAACTTAAAAAAAGAATCTCCATATTCTGGACATTTCATATAAGTGGAATTAAATAATATTATACAATATTATATGCCTTTTTTGACTGGCTTATTTCACCAAGCATGGTGTTTTCAAGGTTTATCCATGTTGTAGCATGTATCAGGACATCATTTCCTTTTAAAGCTGAATAATATTCCCTTGTATCAATATAACACATTTTGCTTCTCGATTCATGAGATTTGTTTCCACTTTTTCAGTGTTATGAATAATACAGCTATGAACATTTGTGTACAAGTTGTTGAATGGACATATGTTTTCAGTGTTCTTGGATGTATACTTAGAAATGCTGGGTCATATGCTAACTCTATGATTAATTTATTGAGGGACAGCTAATTGTATTCTGAAGTAGCTACAGCATTCATCGGCAGTAGATGAGGACTGCAATTTCTCCACATTCTCATCAATACTTCTTATAACAACATTTTGTATTTTTCAATGTATATGTTTTATACTTCTTTTTATCAAGTTTATTGAAATATAGTTGACATACAGCACTGTATAAGTTTAAGTGTACAACATAATGATTTTACTTACATATATCGTGAAATGATTACCACAAGTTTAATTAACATCCATAATCTCATATAGAGATTTTTCAATACTTCTGTTAAATTTATTCCTATGTATTTTAGTTTATTGTAAGTGAAGTTTTCTTCATTTTCATTTTTTCCATTTTCTTACTATTCTTAATCATTGGTAAAGCAAGATATATTTGTCATTTTATTGTGTATTTTCTCTGTCTTTTTTTTTGTTCCTTTTCCCCCTCATTAATGCTTCTATTATGCTTAATAGATACTTCCTGCTATACCATTTAAATTCTTTTGTTGTTTCTTTTGAGATTTTTTTTTAGTTAATCCTGGAGTATTAAAATTAAAATGTTTTTAATTTTTAAATGTTTTAAATTTTTTAATTTTTATTGTTTATGCTATTACAGTCACCCCCATATTTTTCCTTTTGTCCACCTCCACCCGGCCCTACCCCTCCCTCAGTCCATTCCCCTATCATAGTACCTGTCAATGGGTCATGCATAAAAGTTCTTTGGCTAATCCCTTTTAAATCCAATCCTGTTGCCCTCCCCTCCAACAATATCTGTTCCATATATCTATGCTTCTGTTTCTATTTTGTTCATTAGTTTATTGTGTTCATATATTTGACAGATAATTGAGATCATGTGGTATTTGTTTTTCATTGATGGGCTTATTTTACTTAGCATAATATTCTCCAGGTCCATCTATGCTGTTACAAAAAGTAAGAATTTCTTCTTTTTTACTGCTGCATAGTACTCCATTGTATAAATGTACCACAACTTGTTTTCTTTTTTAATTATATTTTATTGATTATGCTATTACATTTGCCCCAGTTTTTCCCCCTTTTCCCCTCCACCCAGTACCCTCCACTCCCTCAGGCCATGCCCACACCATTGTTCATGCCCATGGGTCATGTATATAAGTTCTCTGGCTACTCCATTTCCAATACTGTATTTATATCCCCATGGTTATTCTGTAACTATATATTTGTACTTCTTAATTCCCCCACAATCCCTCTCATCTGGCCATCAAAACTCTCTCTATATCTACGATTCTGTCCTTTTTATTTGTTTAGTTTCTTTTTTTAGATTCAACTGTTGATAGATAATGTATTTCTTGCCATATTATTGTTCATAGTTTTGATCTTCTTTTTCTTAAATAAGTTCCTTTAACATTTCATATCATAATGGTTTCATGATGATGAACTCCTTTAGTCTTTTCTTGTCTGAGAAGCACTTTATCTGCCCTTCAATTCTAAGTAATAGTTTTGCTGGGTAGAGCAATCTTGGCTGTAGATCCCTGTTTTTCAGGACTTGGAATATTTCTCATCAATCTTTTCTAGCCTGCAAAGTTTCCTTTTGAGAAATCAGCTGACAACCTTATGGGAACTTTCCTATATGTAACTAACTTTTTTTCTCTTGCTGCTTTTAAGATTCTCTCTTTATCTTTAACCTTTGGCATTTAATTATGATGTGTCTTGGAGTGAGCCTCCTTGCATGCTTCTTGTTTGGGACTCTCTGTGCTTCCTGGACTTGCATGTCTATTTCCTTCACGAAATTAAGGAAGTTTTCTTTCATTCTTTTTTCAAGTAGATTTCCAACTTCTTGCTCTTTCTCTTCTCCTGGCACCCCTACGATGCAAATATCAGAATGCTTGAAGTTGTCCCAGAGGTTGCTTACACTATCCTAGTTTTTTTGGATTCTTTTTTCTTGTTGTTCTGATTATTTTTCTTTTGCTTCTTTATGTTCCAAATCATTGATTTGATTCTCAGCCTTTTCCACTTTACTGTTGTTTCCCTTTAAATTATTAATTTTTTACTTCAATTAGTGTATCTTTTGTTTCTGACTGGATTTTTTTTATTCTGTTGTGGCCCTCACTAAGTTCTTTGAGCATCCTTGTAACCAGTCTTTTGAGTTCTCCATTTGACAGATTGCTTATATACATTTTGTTTAGGTCATTTTCTGGAGTTTTGATCTGTTCGTTCATTTGGGCAATGTTTCCTTGTCTCCTCATTTTGGCAGCCTCCCTCTGCTTGTTACTATGTATTAGGTAGAGCTGCTATGATTCCCTGTCTTGGTAGCATGGCCTAATGTAGTAGGTGTCTTGTAAGGTCCAGTGCATAGCCTCCCCTATCATTCACGCTCTGTACTATATGTGTGCTGAGTATACCCTTCTCTTGTAGTTGATCTTTAATGGATGGCATGTCAATGGGAGGGATTTGCCCAGGCCAGTCAGCTTCAAAGATTAGCTGTGACCACTGACCACAAACCTTCACCCTTTATTAGGATCAGCTGTGCAGAGGCAGGGTGGTGGTGCTCTGACGTGGTATGAAGCTCTCCACTGGGTGCCCTCCCCTAGGGTTTCCCAGTTGGTGCAGGTCAGGCTTAGCCCACATCTCTGTTCTGTGTGGCCATCCTGCCTGAGCTATAAAGCAATCTGAGATGGCTGCTACTTGTGCTGGTCTTGGAGAGTCCCTGGGGAAACCAATCCATGGACATGGTATATACTTCCACTTATTTCTATCTTCCTCAATTTCTTTCTTCAATGTCTTATAGTTTTCTGAGTACAGATCTTTTACCTCCTTGGTTAAATTTATTCCTAGGTACTTTATTCATTATGTTGCAATAATAAATGAGATTATTTTTTAATTTGCTTTTCTGATAGCTTATTATTGGTGTATAAAAATGACACTGAGCCCTGGCTGGGGTAGCTCAGTGGCTTGAGCACGGGCGGCAAACTAAAGGGTCACCATTTAGATTCCCGGTAGGGCACATGCCTGGGTTGCAGGCCAGGTCCCCAGTGAGGCCACATGAGAGGCAACCATCTATTGATGTTTCTCTCTCTCTCTTTCCCCCTCCCTTCCCTTATGTCTAAAAAATAAATAAATAAAATCTTTAAATAAATAAAGAAATAAAGAAATAAATAAAATAAAAATGACACTGATTTCTGGATATTGATTTTTTATATTGCTACTTTGCCAAATTCATTTACTAGATCTAATAGTTTTTTGGTGGACTCTTCAGGGTTTTCTCTGTAAAATATCATGTCATCTGCAAATAATGACAGTTTTACCTCCTGCTTTCCAATTTGAGTGCCTTTTATTTCTTTTTATTTTTTTTTTTGTCTGATCGCTGTGGCGAGTACTTCCAATACTGTGTTGCATAAGAGCAGTGAAAGCAGACATCCCTATCTTGTTCATGATCTCTGGGAAATGTTTTTAAGTTTTGCCCATTGAGAATGATGTTGGTTGTAGGTTTTTCATATATGGCCTTTATTATGTTGAGGTATGATCTCTCTAATGCCACTTTGCTGGGAGCTTTTGTCATAAATGTGTGCTGCATTTTATCAAGTAACTTTTCTGCATCTATTGATATGATCACATGATTTTTATCCTTCCTTTTGTTTATGTAATGTTTCATATTTATTGATTTTCAAATATTGTACCAACCTTTCATCCATGGGATAAATCCCACTTGATCATGGCATATAATATTTTTAATGTATTGCAGGACTCATTTGCTAATATTTTGTTGAGGATTTTAGCATCTGTGTTCATCAGGGATATTGACTTATCATTTTCTTTGTTGTGTCTAAAATTAAAATCTTAAAACAAACTTCAGATAAGGACAACTTAATTTCCTTGGGGTGGTGGGAGCAGTGTTGGGGGTTAAATATAGACAACTGCACTTGAATAACAATAAAATAATTTTTTTAAAAAAGAACACATTGCTGCATAGAATATCTGAGATTTTCCTGCCTATGTTCTCTTCCTATATAATTTTTATGGTGCCATGACTTATATTTAAGTCTTTTATCCACCTTGCATTTACTTTTGTGTATGGTATAAGTTGGTGATCAAGTTCCATTTTTTCTTATGTAGCTTTCCAGCTCACCCAACACCAGTTGTAGAAGAGGCTATTTTTACTCCATTTTCTGCACAGCTAAAGCAAACAGCATTAAAATGAAAAGAGAACCAACTGTATGGGAAAACATATTTGTCAATGATACCTCAGACAAGGGTTTGATCTCCAAAATATATAAAGAACTCACACAACTCTGCTCTAGGAAGATAAAAAAAACCCAATTAAAAAGTGGGCAAAGGACTTGAACAGACAATTCTGCCTGGAGGACATACAAAGGTTCCAGAGACATGTGAAAAGATGCTCAGCATTGCTATCCATCAGAGAGATGCAAAGTAAAACCACAATGAAATACCACTTCACAGCGGTCAGAATGGCCATCATAAACAAATCAGCGAACAACTAGTGTTGCAGAGGATGTGGAGAAAAGGGAACCCTAATGCACTGTTGGTGGGAATGTAGACTGGTGCAGCTACTGTAGAAAACAGTATGGAATTTCCTTGAAAAACTAAAAATGGAACTGCCTCTGACCTGGCAATTCCACTACTGGGATTATATCCTAAGAACCCTGAAACACCAATCCAAAAGAACCTATGCACCCCAATGTTCACAGCAGCACAATTTACAATAGTCAAGTTCTGGAAGCAACCTAAGTGCCCATCAGCAAATGAGTGGGTCAAATAAACTATGGTACATTTACATGATGGAATACTACACAGCAGAAAGAAAGAAGGAGCTCCTACCCTTTGTGACAGCATGGATGGAACTGGAGAGCATTGTGCTAAGTGAAATAAGCCAGGTGGTGAAAGACAAATACCATATAATCTCACCTTTAAGTGGAACCTAATCAACAAAACAAACAAGCAAGCAAAATATAACCAGAGACATTGAAATTAAGAACAATCTGACAGTAACCAGAGGGGAAGTGGGAGGGGATAATGGGGGGGAAAAGGTGAAAGGTTTACAGGAACAACTATAAAGTACACATGGACAAAACCAAGGGGCAGGTGGAATCAGGGGAGGGAAGTGGGGATGGCTGCAGTTGAGGGGACTGGTAGGGAGTGAATGCAGACAACTGTACTTGAACAACAATAAAAAAAAGAACAACTTAATTTCCATAGTACATAAAACTTTATTGTAATATATAGCTTTGATCCCACTGTTTTGTATTATTATTGTCATACAAATCACATATTTATACATGGTAAGTCCAGCAACACAATTGTATAATTATTACTTTGTGGAGTTCTTTTTCAAATTAGAAAAGAAAAATATTACAACCTATATACATTTATACTGTATTTTATCTATATCTTTATAGTTACTTTTACTAATATGCTTTATATCTTTTTGTCTGTTATCATTACCATCTATTATCCTTTCCTTCTAGCCTGATATACTCTCTTTAGTATTTTTTGTAGGGAAGGTCTGCTAGCAACAAATTCCCTCACTTTTTGTTCATCTGGAAAGCTCTTAATTTCCTCATTTCTGAATCTCAGTTTTGCTTGATATTGAAATCTTGGTTGGCAATCTTTTTCTTTTAGCACTTTGAACATGTAATTTCACTGTTTTCTGATGAGAAAAATCAGCTGTTAATATTAATTGAGAATTCCTGGTATACAATGAGTCATTTTTCTCTTATTGCTTTCAAGATTCTCTTTTTGTTTTTGGCTTTCTATAGTTTGACTCTGATCAAACTGTAAAAAGGTGTCTAGGTGTGTGTCCCTTTGGTTTTTTTATTTGGTGTGTGTTGAGTTTCTCAGATGCATAGATTAAGATTTTCATCAAATTTGGGAATGAATGAAAATCATTGACCCTTCAAATATTCTTTCCACTTCTTTCTTCATCCTCCTCTCTTTCTGGGGTCCCATTATGCACATGTTGACATATTCAGTGGTATTAAACAGATCCCTAAAACTCTGTTATTGCTCTTCATTTTTTATTACTTTCTGTTTCTCGAGTTGATAATCATTATCAATCTATCTTAAAGTTCTCTGATACATTCTTCTTCTTGCTCAAATATGCTCTCACTCTCCTCTAGTGAATTTAACATTTTGGTCACTTTTTTTTTTTTGGATTTACTTTTATTAGCACTTATTTTATGCTGAATTTACTCCCAAGTCATAAGTTTTAAGTTATTATTTCTTCAGGGTCAGGAACAATCTGCTCTCTTTTTTTTAGTGAGAATAACCTCAGTGTGTCGGGGAAAGCTGATATATGGGTTAATCTACCCATGAGCTCTCTTTTCTGATCCAGATCTTGGGAGCTTCGTTCACCTGGATGTGCTCAATGGCTAGAGAGTCTACATCTAAACTGTTAAGTTCAGCATTACTCTCCCTATTTTTAAGCATGTGCAGCAAAATTTCAACACTCTTTTGGACCACTGACCCTGCATCCAGCCCTATTGTTTGGCCTGGACACACCAACCAAATTTACCATTATAACAGTAGAATGGCACACATTGCTTCTGAAAAGTGATGTTCCTCAGATACTTGGTGGCTTTTTGGATATGCATACCCTTGATGGGCTGGGCAGTTTCACAGGTGTTCTTAAAGTGAACAAAAAGATTTTAAACTCTTGATTTACATAATTTTGTGGTGTTTTCTAGGTCAAGTGAATAGTAAACCATTTCTAGAGGTCACCTAAAGCTGCTTATGTGAAGAAACAGCTATTGGGCCTGGCTGGTGTAGCTCAGTGGATTGAGCGCGGGCTGGGAACCAGACGGTCCTGGTTCGATTCCCGGTCAGGGCACATGCCTGGGTTGCGGGCCAGGTTCCCTGTGGGGGCCATGTGAGAGCCAACGATACATTGCTGTTTCCCTCTCTCTCTATCTCCCTCCCTTCTCCTCTCTCTAAAAATAAATAAATAAATTTTAAAAAAAGACAGCTATTGTATTTTTCAACTCTAGAATTTCTATTTGGTCCGTTTTGATAATTTCTATATATTTTTTTTAAATTTCTATATTTTTATTGATATTCACTATTTGGCAAAACATTGCTCTCTTACTTTCCTTTAGTAAGTAAGAGACCTTTACTTACTTTTCCTTTAGAAAGTAAGTAAGAGAGCTCTTTTCCTTTAGTAAGTAAGTAAGTTGACTTTTCTTACTTTTCTTTTTATTTTCCTTTCGTTTTTTAGACATGGTTTCCTTTAGCTCTTTGAACATATTTAAAATACCTGATTTAAGACCTTCACGTAGTAAGCCCAAAGTCCAGTTTTCCTAGGGATAGTGTTTACTGATTACATTTTTTCCTGTGTATGGATCATTTTTTCTTACTTCTTTGCATGTTCTCTTAATTTTCAATATAAAATATTTTAAGTAATATATGTACTATTGGGTTGTCCAAAAAGTCCATTTGGGTTTTCCATAAAATAAAAGACCCATTTCTTATTTTCACCAATAACTTTATTGATTTGGATATTTTGAATATCTCTGCTATCTTCTGCATGGTATAACGTTGCTTGTTCTCAACTAATGTCTTTATTTGATCACTGTCAACTTCAACTGGTCTATCCAACCATGGAGCATCATCTAGCAAAAAATCTCCAGCACAAAACTTCACAAACCACTTTTGACACATTGGATCAGTCACAGCACTTTCTTCATACACTGCAAAAATATTTTTGCATTTTCAGTTGTGCTTCTACCTTCTTGGAAATAGAAAACCATGATATACCTAAAATGTTCATATTTTCTTCCCTCTTCAGTATTAAAATGGATGCACAAAAAATAACTAATTTTGATTTTTTTAAATACATACTGATATGACAGCTGTCACAATACAATCTAACAAAATTGTTTTGAATGAAGTTAAACACGACTAAGTGTTACTATAGCCATCTTACAGAAAACAAACAAACTTTTGGGTCAGCCCAATACTTAATTATATAAAAATCTGATCCCACCCTGCCCAGTGTTTGTTGTTGTTGTTGTTGTTGTTGTTGTGTGTGTATTGACTTTTCTGAACTAATTCTATAAAGTCTATATTCTTTGTTGTGTGTAGCCACTGAAGTCTCTGCTTGACTAACTTAATGGTCAGCTAATGATTTCCCTAAACACCTTGATCCTCTAAATGTCCCAAACTTTGTTGAATATTAGGACATGCCTTAGCTCTGGAAGGCAGTTCATAACTCTTCCTTAGCCTTTACTTCCTGCTTGCACTGTCTCAAGGTCAGTGAGAGATTAGTGCTTTCTTGGGTTTTTACTAGGCAAGCCATATCCAGGCATATGTACGTGACCTTCTAGAGTCCCAGGAATATGTTGGAGATTTTCATAGCCTCGTGTGTACTCATCTCATTCCCAACTTTTTTTTCTTATAAGTGTTGTCTGCCTCTTTTGGCCCTGAGGTAATACTGCTTCGGTCAGTGTTAAACAATTGCTGCTGATTATTTCTGACAAATGCCTCAGGGATAGGGCCATTCGCATACAGTGATTTTAAGTCAGGACAAATAAAGACAAGCCCTGGGAATGGAGCTGTTTAGTGAGCTACCAGGCAGGTCAAGGAATATCAAGTTCTGGAGAAGGAGGCTTAGAGAAAACTCCAAACCCACATCACTCCCTCAAGTAGCTATCAGTTTTCTGGGTATTATAGCTAGTGTGATGGTCAGAGAGTTGGTTTTTAAAGCTACTACAGATCTAGGGAGAGGGAGGTGGGAGAGAGTGCATTAAAACACCGTAAAGCTCAATGTTCTTACCATGATCCAACTGATGTTCTTGAACAATACTCTTCAAATATGGCAAACATTTAATTTCTAGAGTTCTGAAAAGTTTGATTTTCAAAATTTTTCCAGTATTCTTGCTGCTTTTTTGAGGTGGAACAGATTTTCAAAGGTCCTTACCCCTCAATTCTGGAAGTGCTTCTCTATCCGACTCATATTCTACTGTGCAGGTTTAATAGCCATCCAAATATCTCTTTATTTTATACTTATAATTTTAAATATACTTAAATTAACTGCATTTACAGAAAACATTCTATTATGAAAAGTCACTTGTCACTTGTTAATATGCTATGGGTCTTTCTATACCTATAACTTTAGCATCATTTTTAATGTTTAAGTTTCACTTAAGGCATATTTCCACATTTTAAAAAAGGTTATGTTATACTTGATACATAATGCATATATTTAAGTTATGAAGCATAACAATAAAATGTACACTCACTAACTGAGCATGCAATTTAAAAATATGAAACCTTTTTAGTAAAACATTGAGTAAAGCTGAATAAATTAGATATATTTAGTGGTTAAGGACAGAAAAATTTCTCCTGGTTATGTGATTTCTTATAAGGCTATAATAATTAATATATTTATTGAATAATACCCAAAAGACACTAAACATAAATAAAAAATTAATAAAATTGATTACTTTAAAATCAAAACTGTCTAAAAGAACACCATAAAGAAAGTGACAAACAATAAAAATTTAGGTGATAGTAAAATAGAAAAAAAGAAGTCTACTTGTCAGGGAATGTTAACATTTTAAACTAATACCTATAACTGCTAACCAGGGATGTAAAAATGTTATACCTGGAAAGTTATAAAACACTGAGAAAAAATTGAAGAAGAAACAATCAAGTGGAAACGTATACTGTGTTCATGGATAGGAAGAATTAACATCATTAAAATGTCTATACTACCCAAAGCAATCTATAAATTCAATGAAAGTCCTATCAAGATACCAATGGTATATTTCACAGAACTGGAATAAATATTCCAAAAATTTATCTGGAACCACAAAAGACCCCAAACAGCAACAACAATCTTGAGAAAGAAGAACAAAGTTGGAGAACTCATGCTACCTGATATCAAACAATACTATAGGGCCATAGTAATCAAAACAGCCTGGTACTGGCATAAAAACAGACATACAGGTCAATGGAGCAGAATAGAGAGCCCAGAGATAAACCCACACTTTTATGGTCAACTGATATTTGACAAAGGAGGCAAGAGCATACAATGGAGTAAAGACAGTCTAGTCACTATATGGCATTGGAAAAATTGGACAGATACATGCAAAAAAATAATCTAGACCATATCTTACACCATGCACAAGAATAAACTCAAAATACATTAAACATGAATGTTAGACTCAAAACCAGAAAAATCCTAGAAGATAACATGGGCAGAAAAATTTCAGATATTTCTTGTAGCAATATTTTAACAAATGGAACTATATCAAGCTAAAAAGCTTTTATACAACAAAGGAAACCATCATCAAAATGAAAATGGAACTCACTGAAGGGGAGGACATATTCACCAATGACACATCGATTAGTGGATAATTTCTGAAATACATAAAGTACTTATACAACTCAAAACCAGGAAGACACAATTTAAAAAATTGACAAATACCTGAATAGACATTTCTCCAAAGAGGATATCCAGGTGGCTAATATATATATACACATATGTATAAAAAGATGCTCAGTGTCACTAATAATCAGAGGAATTTTTATTAAAACCACAATGAGCTATCACCTCACACCTGACAAAATGGCTATCACCAATAAATCAACAAACAACAAGTGCTGGCAAGGATGTAGAAAAAAGGGAATCCTTTTGGACTGCTGGTAGGAATGCAGATTGGTGCAGCCACCGTGGAAAGCAGTATGGAGTTACCTCAAAAATTAAAAATTGAACTCCCTTATGACCCAGTGATTCCACTTTTGGAAACGTATGAAGAAACCCAAAGCACTAATTCAAAAGAATATATGCACCCCTATGTTCATTTCAGCGTTATTTATAATAGCTGAGATCTGGAAACAGCCCAAGTGCCCATCAGTAGATGAGTGGATTAAAAAAGCTGTGGTATATTTATACACAATGCAATACTACTCAGCTGTGAAAAAGAAGGAACCTTTAGTGACAGCATAGATGGACCAGGAACGTACTATGCTAAGTGAAAGAGAAAGAAAAGTCAGAGAAAGAAAAGTACTGTATGATTTCACTTATACTCATATGTAGAATCTAATAAACAAAATAAACTGGCCAACAAAATGGAAATGAACTCAGAGATACAAAGACAGATGGACATCTCTCAGAGAAGAGGAGGTTAGGTGGAAAAGGTGAAGTGATTAAGCAAAAAAAAAAAAAAACTCACGAACAACAGTATGGTGATTATAAGAGAGAAAGGAGGTGGGGTGGTAGAAAGTAAAAGGGGGATAAATGATGATGGAAAGACCCTTGGCTTTGGAATGTGAACACAGGATAAAATATACAGATTATGTATTATAGAACTGTATGCCTAACACCTATATAATTTTATTAACCAATGTCACTTCAATAAAATCAGTACAAATCTAAAAATATAAAATAAAATAACACTACCATTTGGTCTACTTCCTAAAAAATTACTTTTAATTGTTTTATCACTTGACGTTTATTTACTTCTTTACTGTACTAGCTGTTAAAAGCTTAACAGCTGCTAGCCCTGACTGGGTGGCTCAGTTGGTTGGGCATGGTTCCACAAAGGAAAGAGTCATGACTTTGATTCCCAGTCAGGGTACATGCCAGGGTTGCAGGGTCAGTCCTTGGTCGGGGTGTGTACAAGAGGCAACCGATCAATGTTTTTATTTCACATCAGTTTGTCTCCTTCTCTTTCTCCCTCCCTTCACCTCTCTCTAAAAATAAATAAATAGAATATTCAAAAACTTAACAGCTGGTAAAATTCAATTCCTATTTCTGAGTTTATTAATCACTGAATGGAGACACTGAAAGTCACAGAATTGAAAGCCAATCTTCAAGGAGAAAAGAAGGGAAAGAACATTTCCTACATGCATACCTACTATGTGGCAAGCACTGTTATTTACATCCTCAATCATTTTTCTCACTTCGTTCTCATTATTCTTTGAGTTTTGGCATTATCTCTTCTTTCATAAAGTTGAAGAAATAACCTCTCTGAGATTAAGCATTTGCTAAAAACAGTCTTTAAATACTTTTATTTTACTATGAATTGTTATTTTCACTTTATTGTTTTAATATAAATTCCATACAACTTATTATCCTTGGGAAGAGAAGAAAATCCATATGGCACATAAAAAGAGCAAAAAGAAAAATGGAAAATGATATTGATAGGATTCCACTTCAATGGTTCAATTTACACAGAATTTACATCTTTACAATAATGACATTTTTCATGAATACATTAAATTTGTTAATTTATTTATCCATATATACTCTCTTTCAGTAACATTTTTGTATTTTATAGTTTTCTCCATATCTAGTACATATTTTTTGTTTTCTGTTTATTTCTTTTATATAGAAATTCAATTCATTTTTTATATCCGTCTGATATTATCAGTGCCGCAGATGCATTTATGCCCTATACCGCATTTTTTCATACTGCTTCCAATTTTACCGCACCAGTGGTGGGCATATTTCCGGGGCCCCACCTCAAGCATGCACTATAATGTCTCTCCGCCAACCTCTGTCCTTTACAGAGACAGTTCTAAGTCACATTCTACACAGATCTTCAGAAAGTCACCAGTGAGATTAACCTGCAGTTGTCCATAGCAATAACTAACTCAAAAACACACCATGTACTGGGGTTTCTTACTCCCTGTCTTATTTTTCCAGCCACTTCACTGCTCCTTCTCTGAGATCCCCTTCCAAACAAATGACGTGCATCCTAGCCCCTTTTCCAGACTCCACTTTCAGATAAAACTAAAAATAGTCACCTTACTAAACACTTATTTATAATAATTTGACTGTAGATTCTTTTACATTTTGTATGTTTTCAATCATAGTATCTTTGTATACTGACAGATTTGTTAGTTTCAATTCTTATGCGTTTTGTCCAATATCTTTACTTTCTACACTAGCTAGGCCCTCCAGAAGAGGTAGTGTAATGATGAGAATTTTTCTCTTACTTCTAATTTTATAGTTAAAGTAATGCTTCAAAAGATGCATTGGTATGGTATTTGTTATAGCAGCCTGAACAGACCAATACAATAGTTATGAAGGTATTCAGCTTTTCTGTTTTTTAATTTTTTAAGGAATTTATCCAATCAAATTTATTGTCATATGTAACCTGTCCTTTCATAGCAAATCAGGTTGAAGCCCAGAAAACTTAAGTGACCTATTTAAGGGCATAAAGTAGTTAGCTGCTACTTAAAAATCAATTTTTTTCACTCTGGCTGGTATGGCACAGAGTTGAGAAACCTGCAAACTGAAGGGTCACCTGTTCTATTCCTGGTCAGGGCACGTGCCTAGATTGCAGGCCAGGTCTCCAATTGGGGGCATTCAAGAGGCAACCAATCAATGTTTCTCTCCCTCTCTTTCTCCATCTCCCCTCTCTTTCTCCATCTCCCCTCTCTCAAAACAAACGAAATCTTTTTTAAAAATCAAGTGTTTTCAAATTGTATTTTTGGTTAATAACCCTTGACAATATATCTGTGCAAAGAAAGCTTTAATAAAAATTCTGATGCTCCCACAACCATACACCAGAAATTCTAACTTTTAATTACATATTATTTGAGATTGTATATTCAGCTAGCATAACCTTTAATAATCATAAAAGTTTAATAATCATATTGTGCATTACCAAGCTCATTTTACTTCAATTATTCTCAGTTCCTAATCCCCAAAGAAAAGAGAGCTATCACGTGGGCATTAGCCAATTATCTTTCCACAACATATTTCAGAACTAGGTGTGAATCTGTCAAAAACCATATTTTCAGAAGTGTGTCACAGCCCCAGCTAATCATAAGCAAAGCTGGGAAAATAGCCAAATCCACATGATAAGGGTTTGTTGGATATTAAAAGACCAAGTCCAGATACGGGGACCAGGGATTCACCTTGATTACAGGGCCAGGAGTAGAAGCCTGAGGAAAGACTGCATCCACAAGAACGTGGTGGCAGTGTAGTTTCAGAAGTGTGGAGAGAGACAAGGTGAGAAAAAAATCAGGTCAAAAAAATCCTTGACAAATTATTCCCTCAATTTCATACCTATAAAAATAACGATAAAGAAGCCTGAAATCCTCAGTAAGTTAGATGGAAATGGAGATTCATCATACCTGTAAGCAAACCCCTGGTCAGTTGTCTGTGTTCTGGGGGCCGCAGAGAAATCTCAAGAGCCTCAGAAGGCTTAGAAGAAGGAAGTAAGATTGATAAGCATGTCACTACAGATTGTCCAATCTCAGCCTGATGCTTTATGTGCATCATTGCATTAAATCCTTTCAACCACCATAAGAAAGAATTGAAACTCTAAGAGCCAACATGTCATAGCTTACAAAAGGGCATACAGACATCACCACCACTGGACAGAAAAGAGATTTGTATATCTCTAGCCCTGTTGCAGAGTGAAGGCACATGGTGCATTGACATGCTACTTTCTTTTCACACCAGAGATGAGGCAGAGGCATGTATTTATAGCTGAGCATTCATCCTGACTTCTGGAATGGAAGCAAAGCAAGGCAAAGACAAAAGATTGACATCTTCATATTTAGCAAAAGCAGAGTATTTAGTTATCTATTGTACATAACAAACTATTGCAAGACTTAGTCGTTTAAGACAATAAGGATTCATTATTTCTCAAAATGCCTCAGTCTACGTAGGCTTCAGCTGGCATTTCTTCTGCTGGGGCTGGATTATCCAAGATGACTTCTCACATGGATGACACCTTAGGGCTGGAACTGCCAGGGCTGCTCCAGTTGTTTGGGCATCTCTCTTTCTCCACATGGCCTTTCCAACAGAGCAGCCGGATTTCTTTATTTAGTGGCTTAGAACTCCAAGACTGAACAATCCAAAAGTATAATACCCTAAAATGCAAATGATTTTCAAACCTCTGCCTGTGCTATGTTTGCTAATGCCCAAAGCCCAGTGTCAGAGGAAACGATGTAAAATGTAAAGATGAAAGGTGTTGCATGCACTATACAATCTGAGAAAGAAATGAGACAGAGGAGGACTGAGAGGAGCAGCACTGGCCCACCTGCCAAGGGGGCTGGAAGAGAATCAGGAGAATGGTGACTGCACAGCAAACTTCTAGAGTCCCCCTCCAGCCTGATCGAATGCCAGTAACAAGTCCAGGATATCAGCCAGCCTCACAGAGTCTAGCAGGAGGAAAATGGGTTTTTATAATATACATACTGTGGACATAGCAGTAGACATAACAGGGCAATACGAAATCCAGAAGCAAATGATGTTCAGGAATCAAAAAGGCAGAAACTTGACCTCAAATAAGCAGATCCAATCATAGGATTCTAACTCCTGCTCACTTCAAGTCAAGAACTAGAAATACTAGAGATGTCACGATGGTATATTTGTCTCCTATGTAAACAAAAAATAGGCTTTTTATTTTATTTTTATATTACAGTTGACATTCAATATTATTTTGTATTAGTTTCAGGTATACAGCATGGTAGTTAGACAACTAAATAATTTACAGTGTTCCCCTAATAATTCAAGTACCCACCTGGTACCATGCACAGTTATTATAATATTATTGACTATATTTCCTACGCTGTACTTTTATGATCTTGTGGCTATTTGGTAACTACCAATTGACAAAACAGTGTTAAGATACTCAGAACCAAAGTACTGGGCAAAATTTCATCTCCAGAACTAGACAGAAGCCTGTTTTATGAAAATAGGAAGCACCCTCAGAGCTACACCAGTCCGAAAATGGCTTGATTCTGAATCCCTGAGCATTGCTGGAGGTGCTTCAGATCCCTCCAATCACAGACATGGCTGCCCCAGCCTATATGGAGAGGACATATGTCCTTTCATATTTCTTTTCTTTAAAAAACCACCACTAATCCATTATTATGTTTTTGATGGAGTTGTACCTGGTGCTTCTCCACAGTGACAGCAGTGGACGTGTGACCCAGGCCTTGTCAATGGTAACTCTCTTCCCAACAAGAGAGATTTATCCTGTTTTGTGATCCTATGTTCTAAGCAGTGACAATCAGCACTCTTCTCTGGGATTGAATTTCAGCTATGATTTTCAGAACTTTTTTTCTGTTGGGATTGCTGAAGTAGGAGAATGTAAGTCTAAATTTGAGTAGTCTTTCTCTGCTATGTGGAAAGTCTTTGTATAGGATAAAATTAAGCAGACAAAACCACACAAAAGACGGAGAAAGCAAGTCTTGGTGGCTTTTCCTGAGGCAATACTTCTAACAGTTCTTTCACAAGGTGAGTTATGCCATGATCTTTTTCTACCACATGAGTGACTGTATTAGTGTGCTTAAGCTGCTATAACAAAATACCACAGAGTGGGGGGCTCAAGCAGCAGAAACTTATTTTTTGCAGTTACAGAGGCTGGGAAGTCTTAAGATCAAGGTGCTGGCCAATGCAGGTTTTTGTGAGATCTCTCTCCCTGGCTTGCAGATGGCCACCCACTTGCTATGTCTGTGTCTTCACATAGCTTTTCCCACATGCATGTGGAAAGAGAGAGAGCTCTAGTCTTTCCTCTCTTCTTCTAAGGACACTAAATCCTATCATACCAGGGCCCTACTCTTATGACTTTATTACTTCCACATAGGCTTAATCTCCAAATGCAGAGTTTAGGGCTTTGACATAAGTATGAGCTCTGTCTGGAAAAAGTCCAGCCATTGTTAATGTAACAAGAATGGTTTGTGCGATATCACCGTAATCTGGAAGCCAAGAAAAGTGGACTGGAATGTATATGCATGAACAATGACAACTTCAGTATTCTAGTTGGTGGGGGTGATAGACATTGTTGAGTGAGCGTGTGTAGTGTGTGGCCATCGCATTCAAAATGGTTGAGCGAGTAGAGCAATGAATCTGCATCAAATTTTCATTAAGCTTGAACATTCCTACACAGAAACTACTCAGATGATTCCCAAGGCTTTCAGGAATCATGCAATGGTGCAATGAAAATAAAAGTGTGGCACAAAAAGCTTCAAAGATGGTTGAAAATCTGTTGAAAGTGATCCACGTTCTGGAAGGTCTACAACAAGCAGAACACTAAGAGTGTTGAATGTGTACGGGCTGCAATCAACAAACATCAGCAACTGACAGTGTGAGAATTAGAAGCTGATCTGGGGATTCCAAAAACTACTGTGATTGATATTTTGATGCAGGATCTTGCCATGAAACATATGACAAAATTCATCCCACAGCTTTTGCAACCAGAGCAGGAGGACCCTTGTGCTGCAGCTGCTAATGACTTGATTCAAACCACTGCCAATGAACCAAATTTCCTGAAGAGGTCATAACCAGAGATGAATCATTGGCCAATGGATAATCCAGAAACAAAGGCCCAGTCATCCCAGTGGAAGTCGCCTGGTTCTCTACACCTGAAGAAGGTGTAGCAAAGTCACAGCAAGATCAAGACCATGTTAACTGTGTTTTCAGGTTGGGAAGGTGTTGTCCATCACAAGACACTCCTCCAGGGAAAACAACTACAAAGGAGCTCTTGGTTAAGAGGTGCAATACAATGAAAATGGCTGCAGCTCTGGGCCACCAGTGATTTGCAGCTTCATCACAGCAATGTGCTCCCTGACATTTCACATCTTATGTACAGTTTTGTGGCCAAATATCAAATCACCCAGGTGACTCAGTCCCCCTACAGCCCAGATTTGGTGCTCTATGACTTTTGGCTTTCCCCAACACTAAAATCACCTTTGAAAAGGAAGAAATTTCAGACCACCGATGAGATTCAGGAAAATACAATGGGGCAGCTGATGGCGATTCCAACAAAGGATTTTGCAGAGTGTTTTGAACAGTGGAAGAGACAATGGAGGAACTGTGTAAGGTCCCAAGCTACCTACTTTGGAGGAAACTGAGGCATCATTATCCTATATACAATGTTTCTTTCATCTTGTGTCTTATTTTTCATAGTGCATGGCTGGATACTTTCTGGACAGGTCTCATCATATGTGGGATGGAGGGCACAAACGTTCAGTCCACAGCAGTAACAAATGTACCTTTTTGCCTACAATGAATGTATTTGTACCACTTACAACCAAGAGTCCTGACTTATCAGAGAGAAAAGCTCTTATAGGCATGGAAAGGTTGCCAGGGAAACTCTCATAGATCCCAATCCTGAGTAATCAAATAACTTCCATGGCCATATATTGGTACGTCTCCATTCCTAACACCATTCTTTAAAGATGGCTCCAGATGATGTACCATTTCATTTACTCAGTGTCATTTTTTCAGCACCTATTTTGTCTCAGGTGATAGGAAATAGTTAAGAAAGACACAGCTGCCTTCTTTAAAGAACTCCCTTCCTCTCATTTATATCTTTCCCTGCTCATTCACATATACTGCTGGAGGCACTTCAATTTTCAAATGCAGTTCTATTCGTTATTAAAAACTTGGCAAAACTAAACAGTAGTGTAGATTGTTGAGAAAATATTTTATTACTCATATAGCAATTAAAATAAATAGTCATAAATCATACCTGACAAACCCAAGTTCTGCCTGGGTAAGAAGTTTTCTTCTTTGCTTTTCTGCATGAACAAGCATCTGAAATAAAGAGCACATTTTAAGAACTCAGAACCACATACAAACTGAGCCCTAACATTTATAAAAGACAAGGACCTTGCTTATGGTGACTGTGCCTTTTTTCTGTGGTATATTAATCTTCAACCCCATAGAACTTTAGAGCATAGAGCTTAAACCTTGGAGTATGCAAATTTTTAAAAATTCATTTCAGTGGTCAGAGGGTCCCAGAAAGGAATGCAGACTGTGACAAGAGACTAACTGTATAACAAGTATATGAATGAAACAGGTGGGGGGAAATGATGCCAACCTTAGAAACTATGGAAATAAGTGGATTCTGTGAGACTATAGGCTAAAGTATCAGCACATAAGCACAGTATTCTAGTTAATAAAGTTACTTTCCACCAGGATATGGCTTAAAAATTCTGATGCTATTATAAGTGTATATTGGAACTGAACAATTAAGTAAATGAAGTTTCTCATTGTTGGATTGGGAATTTACAGACAAAAGGGAAAGGGGGCTAAATAATGGATTCGTTTTGGAGGCATGAGTATGCACTCATGTTTATCTTAATATAAATACAAATAATCACATATAGGAACATTTGTAGATATGTGCATGTACACATGTTAGTATACATCTGTATGTTTCCTTGTGTGGTCAGCGGAGAGCCTAAAAAAATAATACCTCAGTTACAATGAGCCCAACTAGTGCTCACGTCTTAGTTTCTAATATTCTACAATGAAAACAACCAGGTTCCGTGGGAAATGGCTGATCCGAAGACTGGACTGGAACATTTAAATCCCTGATCCATTTGGGAATTTACCCTACTTATAATTTGAAGAATAGATCTAATTTTGTCTTTCTCTATGTGACAATTCAGTTATCATATGTGCACTTACTGAAATGTCCATTTTTCCTCTTATTTGAAGTGCCGGCTTTATCATATGGTTAATTTTTATATGTAATTGAATTTATTTCAGGATTTTCTATTCTGTTCTGTTCTGTTTGTCTGTTCACACCTATACTACACTGTTTCATTTATAAAGCCATTAATACCTAGTAGGGCTACGTTCCATGAAATGTTCTTTTATTTTCTCACTGATTTCCTTATTCTTCTTGCTTGTTTTTTCTTCCAAATGAGAATGTTGTAGATTTGTCCTGTGGGCTGTAGTTTGCCAAAATTTGGTTTGTGGAATATGACTGAGCATCTACTGATCTTACTGCTCTCTTCTTGAACAGATCCTCGGAAGAGCCTATAAAGCCCCACGCCAACCCTTGCACGCTCTTCTCAGACTGGCCTTCTGACCCTCCCACTGAGCACCTATCAGTGTTTATGTAAAGGTACCTCACCATTATCTTATTTGCATCTCCCACGTAAGTAATGCTGTTGAGTATCTTTTCTTGTGCTTATTTTCCATTCTTTGATGAAGTGTCTGTTCAAATATTTTGCCGTTTCTAAAAAATCAGGTTGTCTTCTTATTGTTAAATTATTCAATTGCAGGTCAGCTTTCTGCATTCTGGTCTTCTATTATTTTTTGTTTTGATTTTAAAAGTAACTTCTTTCTAAACCTAAAATTACAAAATACAGTATGAAGTAAAAATCAGTGTTTTTCACCACTTTAAAAATAATTTCTCATTTCCCCATTGATTTATGAAGACTGTTTTATTAAGGTTTTCTTCATCTATTCAATATCAGGACTTGAATCTGTTATTAATCAGTCTATTTTAATTCCATTGTACCTTATCAATACTTTTTAATTTCAATATTCTTTTAAATATTTTTATCTTCAAAATGAAATTTAGAAAATATGGAAAGTTTAAAAATCCTATTGCACTAGCCTTTAGATTGCTTTGAATGAATATTCAGTCTTCCAATTTAATTTGGATTTTTTATGTCACAATAAAATTTTATGTTTTTCTTCATTTACATCATACATATTTTTCTTATATTATTCCATTTTTGTTGTATCATTTTCACATATTGTTATAATTCTTCTGGTATAGAAAAATTGATGAATTTTTAAATACTTATTTTATATACACTATCTTAATAAACATTTTCCATTTAATAGTTTCTTGGTGTATTCTTCTGTACTTCCAAATAAGATGTAAAAATATCTTCTGAAAATTATAATTTTGTTTTCTCCTTTTGTGTGTGCATATATACTCTTTCAGGCCATCTTAATGGGTTAGAAATCCAGAAAAAAATAGCATATATTGAAAAAATGTTCTTAGTTTGCTTCTGATTTACATGGGAGTGCCTGTAATATTTCATGACTAAACGTATTACTGGATTTAAGTTAGATATTATCTATCTACAGAAATACATGCCTCTAATTTCTGAGTTGACTTTTTAAAATCCAAAACGGTTATTAAATTTAATAAAAACTTTTTGACATAGAAAGTGATTAAATTATCTTGCTTAGAAAACTTCAGAGATACAATTCTTCAAAAACATTTCTAATTTATTCCATGGTTATTCAGCTGTTCTACTTCTGAGTCAATTTTAGTGTTTTATATTTTACCAGAAAATAGTCAATTCCTGCAAGATTATGAAAAGTCTAACTATAAAGTTACATAATTCTAATATTTTATCTTTAAGATTTCCATTTCATTTTTGAATTTCATTTTATCCATCTGTAAAAAGGTCTTTTGATATCCTAATTATATTTGCCAAGAAAAAAAAGATACATAGATAGAGTTGATCCTAATTATTCATGGATTCTGAATTTGCAAATGTACCTTCTCATTAAAATTTATGTGTAACCCCCCAAACAATACTGAGAATGTCTTCGTTGTCATCTGTAGACATGTGCACAGCAGAAACAATATTAAATGTCTTAAGAGGCAAAACCCAGCTGAGGGAGAAAGAGATGCCTCTTGTTTCAGTTCTCATACTTTGAAACAGGGTCCTCATGATTGTGTAGGATCAAAATATTTTCTATTTCTATGGGTTATTTAGAAATACGTTGTTAAATTTCCAAATATTTGGAGATATTCTAGTTATCTTTTAAAATATTGATTTCTAGAAAACTACATTGTTGTCAGTGAACGTATGTGGTATAATTTCCATTCTTTCACATTTGTTAAGATTTACTTATGTCCCAGTGTATGAACCATATTTTGGTGAATATTCTACCTGCACTAAAAAAGAATATATGTGTATAATATATGGTTATTGGGATACAGTATTCTATAATTGACAATTAGATCAAGTAGTGTTCAAATTTATGTTTTTTTATTATTTTATTGTTGTTCAAGTACAGTTGTATGCATTTTTGCCTCACCACTCCCCCCACCCTAGCCATGTCCACCTCCCTCCCCTGATTCCACCTGCCCCTTGGTTTTGTCCATGTGTACTTTATATTTGTTCCTGAAGACCCTTCCCTGTTTTCCCCCCATTATCCCCTCCCACCTCTGATCTGGTTACTGTCAGTTTGCTTTTAATTTCAATGTCTCTGGTTATATTTTTGCTTGTTTGTTTATTTTGTTGATTAGGTTCCACTTAAAGGTGAGATCACATGGTATTTGTCTTTCACCATTTGGCTTATTTCACTTGGCACAATACTTTCCAGTTCCATCCATGCTGTCACAAAGGGTAGGAGCTCCTTCTTTCTTTCTGCTGTGTAGTATTCCATCATGTAAATGTACCATAGGTTTTTGATCCACTCATTTGCTGATGGGCATTTAGGTTGCTTCCAGCACTTGGCTATTGTAAACTGTGCTGCTATGAACATTGGGGTGCATAGGTTCTTTTGGATTGGTGTTTCAGGGTTCTTAGGTTATAATCCCAGCAGTGGAATTGCTGGGTCAAAAGGCAGTTCCATTTTTAGTATTCTGAGTAAATTCCATATTGTTTTCCACAGTAGCTGCACCAGCCTGCATCCCCACCAACAGTGCATTAGGGTTCCCTTTTCTCCACATCCTCTGCAACACTTGTTTGTTGATTTGTTTATGATGGCCATTCTGACCTGTGTGAAGTGTTATCTCATTGTGGTTTTAATTTGCATTTCTCTGATGGCTAGTGATGCTGAGCATCTTTTCATATGTCTCTGGACCCTTTTTATGTCCTCCTGGGAGAAATGTCTGTTCAGATCTTTTGACCATTTTTAAATTGGGTTGTTTGTGTTCCTGGAGTGGACTTGTGTTGAGTTCTTTACATATTTTAGAAATCAAACCCTTGTCTGAGGTATCATTGGCAAATATGTTTTCCCATATGGTTGCTTCTCTTTTCATTTTAATGCTATTTTCTTTAGCTGTGCAGAAGCTTTTTATTTTGATAAAATTCACTTTCTTGTTCAAATAATTGCTGAGAGATGAGTTTTTAAATCACCCATTTTTTGGTTTATTTATCTATTTCTCCTTTTATTAAGTCATTTTTTTCTTTATGTATTTTGAAACTACCTTTTTCAAAGTCAAATGTTTGAGAGACCAAAGGTGGCAGTGGAGTAGGTGGAAGTTACAATCATCTTTTCCCAGGATGAAACTGGAATTACAATTAAATTATAGAAAATTCCTCCTGAAGAACCAACTGAACACTAGCTCGAGGGAAGCCTTAAAACCAAGGATTTATGGAATAAACCACATCACATCAAGACTGATAGGAAGTGCAGAGGCCAAAGAGGGCTGGCTCGGTTCCCATGGGCAGCAGCTGAAGTAACAGATAGATGTTTCAGTGGCCAGGGGATTCCCCCTGAGAAGTGTGGGGTCTAAACCCCAGGCTGGGCTCCCCAGCCTAGAGCACCAGAGCCAGGAAAGGAACCCAGACAACATCTAGCTGTGAAAAGCAGCAGGGTTTCTGTCCACCAGGGAGAGATGGCTATAAACTCAGAGAGTCTCTTAAAGGGCCAACACACAAAATTTTCTTTGTTGCCACTTACCTTGGGTTTCAGCAGAGGAAGGGCAGATCAGACTAGAGCCACATGAGGAAAGTCTGGGTTTGGGGACTCTGGGGAGAGAGAAGAAGGGTCTACACCAGGATCCCTGTGCTCAATCATTCCCTATACTGCAGTAGCCATCTCTCTCTCCGGCAGAGCACTCCCATCCGTGTGGCATCAGCCTGGGGGGAAGCAATAGCACCACCTGCAGGAATCCCTTTCCCTCCACTCTGTGGAGCATAAGCCCTGCTACTGAGGAGTAGAGGTGGAGGCACTTTTAGTGATTAAGCCTAACAGAAAGACTGCAGGTGGAGGCAGATCTGTGAAAGTTTTGAGACTTTAGTTGATCATCACCCAGGCCTGGTGCTAGTAAAATCTGCCTTTGGTGCACAGCTTGGTTCTTTCTGCACACACTGAGGCCCAGCCAAGGGAGCCACACGCTGTGGATCGCTGATACCTCCAAACAGGTTGCCCAGGGCAAGTCACAAGGAGCGTGTAATATAGGTCTGTACCAGAGTCTTTACAGATCTATGTAGTACATTGAAACAAACACAAAGAAGCAGCCAAAATGGATGGATAAAAAAAAATAGGCCTCAAGTGAAAGAACAAGAGAATTCTCCAGAAGAGCTAAATGATATCGAGGCAAGCAATTTATCATATATAGAGTTTAAATAAATGATTGTAATGATGCTCAACAGCATAAAAACGACACAGAGACAATATAAAAGGACCAGTCAGAAGTAAAGGATAAAATATCTGAAGTAAATAATACACCAAAAAAAAAAAATAAACAGTAGGTTGGTAGACCAGATAGAAAAATCACCCAAGCAAATCATCAAAAAGAAAAAAGAATTTAAAAATATGAGGACAGTTTAAGAAACCTTTGAGCCAACACGTAGCATAACAATATCCACATCATTGGGATACCAGAAGGAGAAGAGAGAAACAGGAGATCAAGACCCTATTTAAAGAAATATAACCAAAATTTCCCTAACCTTGTAAAGGGAAAAGACACACAAGTCTGGGAAGCATATAGAGTCTCAAATGAGCTGGACCCAAAGAGGCCCACACCAAGGTACATCATAATTAAATGGCAAAGATTAAGGACAGGGAGAGAATATTAAAAGCCTCAAGAGAAAAGCAGTTAGTTGCCTACAAGAGAGCTCCCATTAGGCTCTTACCTGATTTCTCAACAGAAACATTTCAGGTCAGAAGGGATTGCCATGAAATATTCAAGGTGATAAAAAGCAAGGACCTGCAAGCAAGGCTACTTTCCCCAGCAAAGCTATCATCTAAACTTTAAGGAAAATTAAGAGCTTCCCAAACAATAAAAAGCTGAAAGAGTTTGTTACCACCACATAAGTATTGCAACAAATGTTAAAGGGCTTGCTTTAAGAAGGAGAAGAAGAAAAAGAAAATAACAGAAGAAAATATTTTAAAAATAAAAAGGCAATAAATACTTATCTGTCAATAATCACTTTAAAGGTAAATGACTTAAATGTTCCAATCGAAAGACATAGAGTAGGTGAATGGGTAAGAAAACAAGACCAGTATGTATGCTGTCTCCAAGAGAGCCACAACAGATTGAAAGACACACACAGAATAAAATTAAGGGATGGGGGGTGGATTTTCATGCAAATGGAAGGGATAAAAAGGTGGGTGGCAGTACTTACATCTGACAAAATAGACTTTAAAACCAAAGGTATAGTAACAGACAAAGAAGGACACCACATAATGATAAAGGGAACAATCCCATAAGAGGATATAACTCAACACAGGAGCACCTAAATATGTAAAGCAAATCTTAACAGACATAAAGGGAGAGACTGAAAGAAATATAGTCAGTGTAAGGGATTTTAATACCCAATTCACTTCAGTGGATAGATCTTTCAGACAGAAAATCCACAGGAGAGAGTGGCCTTAAGTGACACACTAGATCAAATGGATTTAATTGATATCTTCAGAGCATTTTATCCCAATGTAGCAGAATATACATCTTTTTCAACTGCACATGGAACATTTTCTAGAATAGACCAGATGTTAGGATACAAACAAGTCTCAATAAATTTTCAAAGTGTGAAATCATATCAAGCACCTCCTATAACCATAATGCTATAAAATTAGAAAGGAAAACTGAAAAATAAACAAAGGTATGGAAGCTAAATAACATTTTATTAAACAATGAATGGGTCAACAATAAGATCAAGGAAGAAATCAAAATATACCTTGAAACAAATGAAAATGAGAACACAATCCAAAATCTGTGGAACACTGGGAAAGCAATCCTAAAAGGGACGTCAAATAAACAATCTAACTTTGCACTTACAGGAACTTGAAAAAGAACAAAGAAATCCCAGAGTGCATACAAGGAGG
>PVJI01014048.1:0-45534 GCA_004026765.1 Micronycteris hirsuta | reverse complement strand
TGCTATTCAATCTCCACGATTTTGAGTGTTTCGGTGTTTTTTCTTTGGGGTTCGTTTCTAGTTTCAGTCCCTTGTGGTCGGAGAAAATGCTTGATATGATTTCAATTTTCTTGATTTTGTTGAGGCTTGGTTTGTGTCCTATCATATGGTCTATCTTTGAAAATGTTCCATGTGCATTTGAAAAAAATGTGTATTTAGCTTCTTTGCAGTGAAAGGCTCTATCCGTATGATCTAAGGCATTGTTCAATGCCAATATCTTTGTTGATATTTTGTTTGGAAGATCTATCCATCTTTGACAATGGGGTGTTAAAATCCCCTACTACAATTGTGTTGCTGTCAATATCTTTCTTGAAGTCCTCCAAGATTTTCTGTAAGTTTTTGGGTGCTTCTTTGTTGGGTACATATATATTTACAGTGTTTATGTCTTCTTGGTGGATTCTTCCCTTGAGTATTATGAAGTGTCCTTCTGGGTCTCTCTTTATGACCCTTTTTTTGAAGTCTATTTTGTCTGATATGAGTATTGCTACCCTGGCTCTTTTTTCCTGTCCATTTTCTTGGAAAATTTGTTTCAAGCCCTTCACTTTCAGTCTGTGTAGGTCTTTTGTCCTGAGGTGGGACTCTTGTAGCATATGTGTGGGTCATGCTTTCTTATCCATTCCGCTATTCTATCTCTTTTGATTGCAGCATTTAATCTATTTAAATTTAAGGTTATTATTGATAGGTACTTATTCATTGCCATTTTTTTTTGTACTTGTGTTCCTTTGTCTCTCTTTTCCTTCCTTTCCTTAAAGCAGTCCCTTTAGCATCTCTTGTAGAGTTGGTTTGGTGGAGATGTATTCTTTTAGACTTCTTTTGTCTGGGAAACTCCTTATTTGGCCTTCTATCTTGATTGAGAGCCTTGCTGGGTACAGTAGCCTTGGTTGCAGGCCTCTGGTTCTCATTACTTGGAATATTTCTTGCCATTCTCTTCTGGCTTGGAGCGTTTCCATTGAGAAGTCAGCTGCTAACCTTATCCCTGCTGCCTCCCTTGTATGTTACTTCCTGTTTCTCCCTTGCTGCCTTTAAGATTCTCTCTTTGTCTTGGAGTTTTACCATTTTAATTGTGTTGTGTCTTGAAGTAGGCCTCTTTGGGCTCCTTTTGATTGGGACTATCTGTGTTTCCTGGATTTGTGTGACTTTTCCTCTCATCAGATTAGAAGAGTTTTCCACCATTACTTTTTCAAACAGGTTTTCTATCCCTTCCTCTTCTTCTTCTCCTTCTGGTATCTCTATTATTTGAATATTATTATGTTTCATGTTGTCCTGCATTTCCCTTAATCCCTCTTCATTCTTTCTGAGCCTCTTTTCTTTTTCTTGCTCTTTCTGGGAGTTTTTTTCTACCTTATCCTCCAGCTCACTGATCTGGTCCTCTGCTTCTTCAAGCCTGCTTTTGATTCCTTCTACTGTGTTCTTCAGTTCAGAATTATATTCTTCATTTCCTCTTGGTTCTTGTTGACAGTTTCTATTTTCTTTTTCATGTTGATATAGTTTGCAGTGAGTTCATTGTAGTTTCCCTGTAGTTTCTGGTAATTCTGTGTGAACTCATTGAGCTTCCTGATAACCAATGCTTTGAACTCAATATCTGATAGTTGACTTGCCTCTGTTTTGTTTATCATTCTTTCTGGGGCTTCCTCCTTTCCTTTCATTTGGGGATTGTTTCTTTGTCTTCCCATTGTTTGTGAGACTTCCTGTTAGCCTCTTTCTCTGAAATTGATCTTTTCTGTCTCCCTGTGTTTATGGTGTGAACCTCTATGGTAGAATACCTGCCAGAATACTGAGCTCACTGGTCTTGGACTTTTGTTTATGTTGTCTCTCTGTATGTCTTTGGGTTTTGATTGTTTTTGGGTCTTTCATTGGTGGGTCCTTTCCTCCAGCTGGTTTACTGAGGGCCACTCCATCCACTACACCTTGTATTCTATTGTGCAGGTTTGGACAGGTTGTGTTGAAACTGATTCTTCTGTGTGAACAAGGTTTTGAGGCTTCTCTCTCACTCTTGTTCAGTTGTTTGTTGTGGGTAATTTCTCCACCAATTGGTTGTATTTCCAGGTTGGTCCTGGATTGAGGTTAATGTTGGTTCCACTACCTCCTTCACCTTCTTCCATTGTTTTCTGTTGGTGGTTCCTTTGTTGGTGGCTTTATTTTTCCAGCAAGTGTACTGGTGTTCACTGCTCCCACCTTGCAAGTTCTCTGGAGTAGAAAAGTGAAATTTGTCTCACTGTCTCTCTTTTTTAGGATGACCCCTGTTTGGGTCTAACTCTCTTCTTTTCACAGCTCTGGGTTTTAATGTCTCACCTGTGGGAAACGAAGAAAAAAAAGAGGGAAGGAAGGAAGGAATGGAGAAGGAGTAAAAAAAAAAGGAAGGGAAGAAAAGAAGGCAGAAGGAATAAAAAAAGAAAGAAGGAAAAAAAGGAAGAAGGAATTAAAAGAAAAATTTTTAGATTAAAAAATGAAAAAATAAAGGAGGAAAGGAACAAGGAATAATACAGGAAAGGGAGGGAGAAGGAATAAAGGAAGAAAGATGGACAGACAGGAAGAAGGAATTTAAAAAAAAAAAGCTTTCTGCAGGCTTTAAACGGGTCAGGCCTGTTTTTCTGCTCTTCCTGGCTGCATCAGGCTGGGAAGATATTGGTTTCCCTTTTCTCCCTTCCTGAGATGCACTCTTTGCTGTTGTCCAGCCTCCAGCCCAGGTCCTAGGTGCCCTTCTGCACCCAGCCTAGGCCTTTAGTCCACCAGTTGTGCTGTCCTTGAGGTGCACCAATTAGGGGCAACTCAGACACCACCTTCTTGCTCTTTGCTGGCCTAGATGCTATGGACTCTCAGCACCCCTTGTGGGTAGTTGAGAACCCCACTGAGTCAAGTCTTTCCTCAGACTGCAGCTCTCCTCAGTGGGGCGTTTCCACCTTTCTCCTACAGAGCCAGTCGGCCCTGCAGAGCTTCATGCTCAGAGGCTGGGTGGGAGGTGCTTTGTTCCTGGAGCTCCAGTGTGAGCTTGGTGGACCTGTGTGCCAGCCACCCGCCCCCCAGCCCCCGTCCGGCCCCGGTGCTTCTGTAGTGAGTGAGGGAGGACTGCCAGGCCAGGGACCACCAGTTGCACACTGTTCCTGGTTCTTCTGGAGTGGGTGTGGACAGGCAGCTGCCAGGCCATGGATATCCTTTTGCACTCCATCCCTGGTGTTTTTGGAGTGGGCACGGGCAGGCCGCGGATCACCGGATGTGCACAGTCCCCAATTCTCCTTGATTGGGTGCAGGGTAGCCGCTGCTGGCTGGGGGCCACAGATTGCACACTGTTCCCGGTTCTTCTGGAGTGTAGGTGAGGGTCCACCCTGAGCAGCCAATCAACCGGCACACACCGACCTTGGGGCTGCTGTTGGGGCAGGGGCGTAGGAGGCAGATGGCTGCTACGGAGAATTTCCCAAATAGCCATGGAGTACCTCTTTTTCTCTATTTTTCTTTTTGAAAAATTCTTCCTATTTAAGCCCTCCAGTGCAAACAAGCACTGGCCTCTCACACAGCCCTGCCCGGCTCTCTCCCAGGAATCTTGCAGCAGACCCAGCGGGTGTTGGGCCTGGGGCTGCAGTCTGCCCTGGTCCCTGCGCTGCTCCAGGGACCTTATTATCCCAAAGCACTCTCCTTACCATCCAATCATTCAATGTCCCCTATAATTTTGGTCTCCAATCTTCATATATGCTGGAATACCATTGGCTGTTCGCTCTGTTCTTCAGAAGATTGGCTAGGTGTTTCACCAGTGGGCAGGAGGAAGTGGACTCTGTCCCACCTATCTCGCCACCATCTTCCTCATTACTTTAAATACGTCATGCCAATCCCTTCTGGCCTGAAGTGTTTCTTTGTAGACATCAGCTGACAGTCTAGTTGGTGATCCCTTGTATGAAACTACTTGCTTTTCTTTTGTGGCTTTTAGGATTCCCTCCTTCTCTTTAAGTCTTGTCATTTTCATTATGATGTATTTTGGTGTAGGCCTGTATGGGTCCAACTTGTTTGGGACTCTGTGCTCCTGAACTTGTGTGACTTTTTCCTTCGCCAGATTAGGGAAGTTTTCTGTCATTATTTCTTCAAGCAGGTTTTCTATCCCTTGCTAACTTTTTTCTCCTTTGGATATCCCTATGATGCAGATATTGTTAAGTTTCATGTTCTCCCAAAGTTCCCTTAAACCACTGCTATTCTTTTTATGTCTTTTTTTCTTTTTGTTGCTCTGATTGCATGTTTTTTTCTACCTTGTCTTCCAAATCACTTATTCAATCCTCTGCTTCATCCAACCTTTTAATTCCTTCTAGTGTGTTCTTCATTTCAGGTATGCAATCTTCATTTCCAATTCATTATTTTTCAATGTTTCTATGTTCTTTTTCATACTAATGAAGTCCCATCTAAGTTCCTTGTAGTTCTCACTAAGCTCCTTGAGCATCTTTGTAACCATTACTTTGAACTCTGTGTCTGATAATTTCCTTGTTTCAATTTCAATTAGCTCTTTTTCTGGGGATTCCTCATTTCCTTTCACTTAGGGCTTGTTGCTCTGTGTCCTCATTTCAGCTGACTCTTTTTTATTGTTTTTACATATTGGATAGATCTGGTTTGACTTCATGTCTTTGTGGGGTGGTCTTATGTTGTAGGAGTACTGTGGGGTTCAGTGGTGCAGTCTCCTTGATAACCTGAGCTGGATGTTGTTGGCTGATTCATTGGTGGGTTCTGACCTCCAGTTAGCTGGCTGAGAAGCTTAATCCCCACCATATCTTACACACTGTTGTGAAGGCACTGCTAGAACTGCTTCCACCTGCCTCTGCTTATGGCCCTGCCATAAGTCTTAGTCTAGCCACTAACTGTTTCTAACATGGCTCCTGGTGGAAATGGTGTCACGGATTTCGACCCGCAAAATCCGTGGGGGGGACCGTCCCGATCGCGTGAATCAATCTTACCCAGAAACACGCTTGGAGATGAGAATCTGGCAGCCACGGGTCTTTTCCTCTATCTCCATCTTGGGAAAAAGACCTTGTGGGTAGCTTCGCTGGGGTTTTTATTAGAGGCTTTAGGACATATTTACATTGGATTGATTATTCATGGGATTATACAGAACAGGGGTAGGATTACTCATTAGCAGGGCATTAGGATGTAAATTCAGGTCCAGTGGCAGACAGGACCAGGGTAATATAATATGCAGGGCTCAGCAAGCCAGAATTTTTTAAGATACATCTTTGCCAAATTCCTATTAGAGAATTCCCATTCCAAAGACATGATCCACACTTGCCCACACGGGAATCACACGGAGCTGTGCTCAAAATGTGTAAATCCTCAGGAACATGTGTGTGTACACACGTGTGGAAAACACTGCTACAAAATGGGAGGATAGGGCCCCTGGATCTCCTGTGGGAGGTGTCATTCAGACTTCAAGAAAGATGGTGGGTGTATTCACACATCTTAGTCTGTCCAAATCATTTCCCTAAACTTGGCAGAGCAAAGTCTCTAGTAAGATAATGGGTGGATCCTCCAGAGCCTGGAGTTTGGGTCTGATGGTGTTCCTAGACTCTCTAGCAAGGGTTAAACTCTAGTCTGGTTCTGGCAAAGTGTGGTTGTGCCCTAATGCCAGTCTCTAATACCCATGAGGCCACCTATGTTGCTGTTGCCTCAGCAGGGGGTAAGATGAAGGTTGGGGGAAAGTAAGAAAGAAAGAAAGAGATGTAAAAAATAAAATTAAAAAAATATTTTTTAATTAAATAATTTTTATTGTTATTCTTTTAGTTGTCCCAATTTTTCCCTCTTTGCCTTTCTCTAACAGTCCCATCCCCCATTCCCACAGTCAATTCCCACACTGTTGTCTCTGACCTTGGGTCATTCATACATGTTCTTTGTCTTGTCCCTTCCCTTTCTTTCCATCATTATCCCCTTCCCCTCTGGCAGCTGTCAGTCTGTTCCATGTTTCCATGTCTCTGATTCTGTTTTGTTCATTACTTTATTTTGTTTGTTAGATTCCTCTTATAAGTGAGATCATATGGTATTTGTCTTTCACTGCCTGGCTTATTTAATTTAGCATAATATTCTACAGTTCCATCTGTGCTGTTGCAAAAGGTAGGAGTCCCTTTTCTCTTTCTGCTACATAGTATTCCATTGTGTAAATGTACCTCAGTCTTTTGATCCACTCATTTACTGATGATCACTTAGGCTGTTTCCAGTACTTGGCTATTATAAATAGTGCCACTATGAACATTGGGGTGCACAGGTTCTTTTGGACTGGTGTTTCAAGATTCTTAGGATATAATCCTGGCAGTGGAGTTGCCGGGTCAAAAAAAAAAAAAAAAAAGAATGAATACCCAGCCCTGGCTGTTGTGGCTCAGTGAATTGAGCACCGGCCTGCAAACCAAAGGGTCACGGGTTTGATTCCCAGACAGGGCACATGCCTGGGTTTGGGCCAGGTGCCCAGTTGGGGGCACATGAGAGGCAACCACACATTGACGTTTCTCTCTCTCTTTCTCTCTCCCTTCCCCTCTGTCTATAAATAAATAAATAGACAAACACACCGTTTTCTGTTTCGATAATGGCATAGGTTCTTCCTTGAGAGGCAGCAATAATGTCCAAGGTCATTCTATTTTGGAGGGCAGCTTTCTCATTAGAGACATCTCAGTGTTCAGTAAAGACAGACTTTGTTGGCTATCATGCAAGGCTTGCTGGGTGAACTTAGTGAGGGTTTCTATGTGAGCAATAATGTCCTTAATGCTAATGGAGTGAAAAAGGTGGGGGCCAAATTATTGTAACTGATTTATACATAAAAAACAGGTCATGTATACCTGACCTTAGAAGAGGAAGGCTGGAAGCTTTAGGAAATTGACCTGGGTGAACATAGCTCATATGTTTTCCAGAGAAGCAGCACTGTTAGGCATAAGGAGATGGACTGGGGCAGTATATTCTAGACCAGTATTCCCACTTTCTCCCCTCCTGTAATGATGTGTGTTTCAGTTCATGTATAGTGTATTTCAACTGGGCAGCAGGACAAGGGGATCCTAGGGGAACAGGACAAGGGAATCCCAGGGGAGATTGAATAATTCCCCCTCATCCAGTGGTGCAAAGTAATCAATCCATTATGGGGGACATCTTATTGCAAATTCCAGTAGATTCCATACATGATAGGGCCTGGTATTCTCAGCAATGTAGCACATTAATCTGTGGTAAGAGTTGGGGCAATGGCTGCTTCCCTCAACTTCCTTACTTTTACAGACAGCACTGGGTGTCTTATCAGGGTTTCCCAGACTAGCATATGTGGCAATGCTGGTTATCATTCAACTGTGTTAAAGTATGGGACAGTATTTTAATCCAACCAGCCACAGTGGTTTTATCTGTTAGTAATTTAATCTACTGCTTTAATATTCCATTTTTTATTTCTATCAACCTCCATTTAATGTTGTCTTTTTTTTTTTGCCCAGTCTTGCATATCATAACCTTTGAAATGTAATCATAGATCACTGTATATTTGATGAGGGTATCCATACATGATACTCAGCTTCACTAAACCACTAATAGTGGCAGCTGGTTTATTCAAATGACATAGGAAAGGTAGGGTTAGGCCAGATACAGGGTTCATACAAACCAAGGCTTATTTAGAATCCTCACTTAGAGGAAGTGGCCAGTATAATCAATTTACCAATCTTTTACTAGTTGAGAACTCTGGTGGATGGCACGGCTCTTTTGGTAGTTGCGTTAGATATTGTTTAAAACACACAGAACATGCTATTACTGTATTAACTAAATTACTATATTTCAAAGGCAATCTAACATCCTTAGTAATATGCCATTTCAACTGGGCACTGTAGTGGCTATCCTTTTCATATACCCAATCTGTTATATCTACTGAAGGGTCAGTGCCTAGGGCTTGTATTGACCCAGGGCATTAGCTCTTTGATTTCAGGGCGGAGTCGGTGAGCCAGGAAAACAATAAGCATTGCCTCAGGCTCTTATAGGTGAACTCAAATGTCCTGCTATAGGTCCTGATCCCATAAGGGCCCAAACATATATTATCCTCCCCTCAACTTTATGTTGTCTAAGACATAGGATCAGTGTCCTTAGAACAGCCCAACTATTGGTACAAAGGGTTAAATGACAGTGCTCACGAGTGATCAATAGTCAGGATGCTCTATGATCTCACCTTTAACTGGAACATAATCAACAAAAGAAAAAAGCAAGAAAAACATAACCAGAGACATTGAAATTAAGAACAATCTAACGATAGCCAGAGGGGAGGAGGGCAATGGGGAGAGGGGTTTTCAGGAACCATTATAGAGGACACAGGGACAGAACCAAGGGGTAGGAAGGAGGCAGGGAAGAGAGGTGGGGTTGGAGGGGGTGGGGGAGGGGAGAGGATGCAGACAACTGTAATTGAAAAACAATAAAGTAGTAAAAAAAATCATATCTTATAGCTGCTATGCAGAAATAATTTGAAATTAAATTAAAATGTGATTTAAATTTAAAAAAGAGAAACCTGTACTTTTGATATTAAAATTCTCCTTTTATTTTTATTTATTTTAAAATAAATAATAAAATTATAGGTTTCAAGAATATGATTCAATGATACATCTGTATATTGCATTGTGTGCCCACCACCCTAAGTCAAATCTTTTGTCACCACATATTTGACTCCCTTTACCCTTCACTAACCTCTCAACTTTTTTCCCTCTGGTAACCATCATACTGTTGTCTGTGCTGATGAGGTTTTGTTTATCTTGTTTGTTCATTTGTTACTTTCAGTTTTATATCCCACATATGAGTGAAATCATATGGTTCTTGACTTTTCTGTCTGGCTTATTTCACTTAGCATGATATTCTCAAGATCCATCCATACTGTCACAAATGGCAGTATTTCATCATTTCTTATAGCTAAGTAGTATTCCATTATGTGTACACACACACACACACACACACACAAAACCATCTTCTGTATCCAATCATCTATCAAAGGTCACTAAGTTGTTTCCATGAATAATGCTGTGATGAACATAGGGGTACATATATCTTTGTGGATAAATGCTTTCAAATTTTTCAGGTAGATACACAGAAGAAGGGTTGCTGAGTTTTATGGTAACTCTATTTTCAATAAAATGGGTACAGAAAGCGAAGTGCCTCAGCATAATAAAGGCCATATATGACAAACCCTCAGCTAATATCATACTAAATGGTGAAAAACAAAAAGCTTTTTCTCTACCATCAGGAACAAGACAAGGATGTCCACTCTCACCACTACTATTCAACATAGTACTAAAAATTCTTTTTTAAAAAAGATTTAAATAAATCCATTTCAATCTTAGCTGAATGCACATAAAATTCTTTTCTTAGTATACCTTCCATAAACCTTCTGCAACTTCCATAAAACTTTTGCAACTTTCATATACTTTTCTGATTTTGCCCTACCTTTTCCTTATTTTGAAGAAATCATTTTATTTTAGAAAAAAAAACATTTTTAGGCAGATGTCAATTGTTTATTTACAAAATGAGCTCAGGCTCTTCAGGGGCTGCTAGAGCCAGGCCACTTCTTTCTCTCTCTGGTTTGGAAAGCCCTTGGGGTCTCCAAGTCAAGGAGCTTCTGCTTGGCAACTGCCTCCAAGGAAGCCCAAAACTCACCTGCCTCTGAGTCTCCTGGGGATAATTTATTGGATTCTTGGGGCTCTTGAGGCCCTGTGGTTCATCCTCCCAGTTATCCCTGCCTGACAGGAAAAGGCAGTTCAGTTGAGAATTGAGATAAACTTTATGCTCCAGGTACCATGGATTCTGGATCCTATGTAGCCTCAAGATTCTGTCCAAGCCACAGGAAACTAGTAGGGGCTTGAACAGTGGCCTTACAACCTTCATACATTGCCCATAAGCCCCTTAGACGGCCCAGCAGGTACCCTTGCCAAAGGTCAATTTCTGCCAGCTGCCCATGAGTGTTCCCCACAATTACTGAATTGCTCCCAGGAGTGAGTCATATCTGTCAGTGGGTACTCTTTGTAAGTGGCCTCTAGGACTGGCTGGCACTGGGGGGAGTCTGGATCATAGACACGAGCCTGTTGATACCCTGTGCAGGTAACAAGCTTCTGTGACTCAGGAAGGAACTGTATGTCCTGGTCCCAGATGGGAACTCGTAGGTTGAGCCAATCATTTCCTACATTCTTGTCTCTGAACACAAGCTCCTCAAACCCCTGAAGGTCCCACACCTTTAAAGCACTCGCCTTCCCACCAGTGTCAACTACATGGGGGTGCACTGGGTCTTGGCTCATCCTACATACTTCAGGTTCCACCCTCAGTCCCAGGAGTGGGTTGGAAGATGTCTTCTTGTCTACTGTCTTGCTAGTCTTGGAGAATCCCAGAATCCACACATGTGATAAGGGTGCTAGGTTGTGGTTTGATCCCTGGTCCAGGTGCATATGTGAGGCAATCAATGGATATTTCTTTCTCTCCCTTCCTCTCTCTCTTTAAGGATCCCAGTCATGGTGCTGATGCACACATTATTCCAGGGTGTCCCTGCAGCAGCCATAATGGAGCTTGGCAGCCAACAGCCACACTTCTGGTGCTTTTTTTTTTTTTTTAAAAACATGTCTTTTATATCTTTTCTCACTCAAAAAGAAAACTACATTCTATTTTACTTTCACCAAAATGCATGTTATATCATCTGTTACTGAAACCATACATCCTATCTTTTATATATAGTCATTTTCTTTCATTCTTTTTATTTTTTAATGGTTTTGTAGAAAAAAAAACTTTAGCTCTTGTATAAATCAGTTTTGGTTATGGCAGTCTGTATTTTTAAAAGACTATTTTTTCCCTTTGTTCTTTGGGCAGTGTTTTGGTTAGATTTCTGAGGTATTTACATTTTAAAGACATGATAAGATTTACAACTTAAAGAGACAGAAAGAATGCGAGTTTTCTCCTGTGAGTTTTGGGGTATATTTTTCTATTATCAGAAGTCTAGGGTAATTGCTATTTATAATTTTCCTTTGTATTAGGGGTCTGATGGTGGGGCACTTAATCTGTTTCACTGTCAATTACCATAATACTTTCCATTTTGCTCTTCTCACTTTCCCAGGGATTCTACCTTTTAGTGTTATGATCAGGCTTTGTCACAACCATTCAGATCTTAATCTGAAGCATCTTGTGCCCTCCCAGCTTTGCAAAACAACAAGCTAAGGTCTCCAACATTTTAACCTGTTCTCTCACCTTGTCTGTTAGCCCTGAAGCCATCAGAGTAGTGGACAGGTGCATATTATTCTCTATTTTCAGCTCTTCTTCAACTTCATAACTTGAATTTCAGACTCAAGTTAGACATTGGTATCAGCTAAACTGCACCAGCCATGAACTACAGCCATTCATTTTCCTTCTTTGCTACAGTACACTATGTGCAGTTTGTTAAACAAGAGCATTAAATAAACTAGAGTTTTGGCAGTATCCCTATACTCAAGTGGTAGTCCATAAGCATCTATCATATGAACCACCCCTCTCTGCACAGAGGTCAAAGGCCCATGTGGTACTTCCCTAACTGCTGCCTTTTTTAAGGCATTGATATGAAGTCAAACATTAATATTCATATGATTCCCTTGTATGTAATGAGTCACTTTTAAATCTGTTTTGAAGTTTTTATTATTTGTCTTTTAACAATTTGACTATAATTTATAGATCCTTTTATTTTTTTGTCCTACCTGGTATTTGTTGAGCTTCTTGAGTGTGTAGATTAATAGTTTACATCAAATTTTGTTGCTTCAGGCTGTATAGAATCCATTGAGATATAATAAAATTTTACTAATTCTTTCTTTTACTATTGCAAATATATGCTGTAACCCTCCAGTAAATTTTTTATCTCAATTACTTTACTTTTCACTTCCAGAATTGTAATTTTATTTTTTACTATTTAAAACAATATTTTTGATCTCTTTACTGAGAGTGTCTACTTGAGGTTGAATCATTGTGATTATAATTTACTTTAATTCTTTAACATGTTTTCCTTTAGTTCTTTGAGCATATTTATAATAACTGCTTTGAAATATTTTATTTTTTTCAATATCTGGGCCCCTCAAAGACAATTTTTATTGCCTACACTCTTTTCTGTGTATAGATAAAAACTTCCTGTTTCTTTGCATGTCTCACAATAGTTTATTAAAAAACCCAATTTATTGGGTTGGCCAAATAGTTCTTTTCTGTAAAAAAAAAGGACAGATTTTTCATTTTCACCAATAACTTTATTGATCTGTATATTTTGAGTACATTAGCTATCTCTTGTGTGGTATAATGTTGATTGTATAATGTTGATTGGTATAATGTTCTCAATTTATGTGTCAATTTCAACTGGTCTATCTGACCATAGAACATCATACAGCCAGAAATCTCCAGAATGAAATTTCACAAATCATTTTTGACATGTTCAGTTAGTCACATCGCCATCTGTATAAATGCACAATTTTTGTGTGTGTGTTTCAGTTGTGTTTTTACCTTTCTTAAAATAATAAAGCATAATATGCCAAAAATGTTGTGGACTTTCTTCCATCTTCAATATTAAAATGGCTACACAAAAATTCACCAATTTTGATTTTTTAAATGCATGCTGGTATGACAGTTGTCACAATAACATCTAACAAAGTTGTTTCTAGTGAAATCAAAGACAACTAAGTGTTATTAGAGCTATCTTACAGAAAAAAACACTCAAACTTTTTGGCCAACTCAATACGTAATATGCAAAATGAAAGACAAAAATCACACGATCATGTCAATAGATCCTGAAAAAACATTTGATAAAGTACAACATGCATTTATGATAAAAACGCTCAGCAAAGTGGGAATATAGGGAGCATACCTCAACATAATAAGTACCATATATGAGAAAACTACAGCCAACATCATACTCAATGGGTAAAAACTAAAAGCTTTCCCCTTAAGATCAGGAACACAACAAGGATGTCTGCTTTCACCACTTTTATTCAATATAGTATTGGAAGCTCTAGCCAAAGAGATCAGACAAGAAAAAGAAATAAAAGACATCCAGATTGGAAAGGAGAAGGTAAAACTGTCATTATTTGCAGATGACATGATAGTGTACATAGAAAACCCTATAGGCTCCACCAAAAAAAAAATGAGACTAAATAAGTGAATTTGGGAAAATAGCAGGCTACAATGTCAATATTCAGAAATCAATGGCATTCTTGTTTACCAACAATGAACTATCAGAGAGAGAAACTAGGGGAGGGGAATTCCATTTACTATAGCAACAAGAAAAATAAAGTACCTAGGAATAAACTTAACCAAGGGGGTGAAGGACTTGTACTCAGAAAACTAGAGCACTGAAGAAAGAAATTAAGGAATATACAAACAAATGGAAGCATATACCATGTTCATGGATTGGAAGAATTAACATTATTAAAATGTCTATACTATTCAAAGCAATCTATAGATTCAATGCAATCTCTATTAAAATACCAATGGCATATTTCACAGTTTAAAACATATATTTCAAAAATTTATAGGGAACTGAAAACAACCCCAAATAGCCGCAACAATCTTGAGAAAGGAGAACATATTAAGAGGGATCAAAATACCTGATGTAAAACTATATTACAAGGCCACTGTAATCAAAATAGTCTGGTACTGGCATAAGAACAGACATATAGATCAATGGAACAGAATAGAGAGCCCAGAAATAAGTCCATGTCTCTGTGGAGAATTAATATTTGACAAAGGGAGAAAAAACATAAAATGGAGTAAAGATAGCCTCTTCAACAAATGGCGCTGAGAGATCTGGAATGGTACATGCAAAAAAAAAAAGGAAACTAGACCACCAACTTACACCATACACAAAAATAAACTCAAGATGGATAACAGACTTAAAAGTAAGCTGTGATGCCATAAAAGTCCTAGAGAGAAACATAGGCAGTAAAATTTCAGATATCCCATGCAGCAATATTTTCATAAATACATCCTCTAGGGCAAGGGAAACAAAGGAAAGAATAGACAAATGGAACTATATTGAATTAAACAGCTGTTGCATGGCTAAAGAAAGCATCAGCAAAATAAAAAAGAGAACCAACACTATGGAAAAATGTATTTGCCAATGATAGCTCAGACCAGGGTTTGATCTCCAAAGTATATAAAGAATGCATATAACTCAACACCAGGAAGACAAACAAGCCAATTAAAAAATAGGCAAAGGACCTGAACAGGTTTCCAAGGAGGACATACAGAGGGCCCACATGCATATGAAAGGATGGCCAACATCACTAGCCATCAGAGAGATGCAAATTAAAACCACAATGAGATACCACCTCACACTGGTCAGAATGACCATAATTAACAAATGCACAAACAAGTGTTGGTGAGAATTTGGAGAAAAGGGAACCCTAGTGCACTGTTGGGAATGCAGACTTATGAAGCAACTGTGGAAAACAGTATGGAATTTCCTCAACAAACTAAAAATGGAACTGCCTTTTGATCCAACGATTCCACTTCTGGGATTATACACCAATTCAAAAGAACCTGTGTACACCAATGTTCATAGCAGCATTATTTACAATAGCTGAGTGCTGGAAACAGCCTAAGTGTTCATCAGTAAATGAGTGGATCAAAAACTGTGGTACATTTACACAACAGAGTACTATGCAGCCAAAAGAAAGAAGGAGCTTCTACCCTTTGAGACAGCATGGGTGGAACTGGAGAGCGTTATGCTAAGTGAAGTAAGCCAGGCAGTGAAAGACAAATACCATATGATCTCACCTATAAGAGGAACCTAATGAACAAAATGAACAATTGAGCAAAATAGAAACAGAGTTATGGATAAAAGGAACAGACTGACAGGAACTGGAGGTGGGGGGAGGGGTGGGATAAAGGATAGAAGGGGAAGGGCCTAGTTAAAGAACAAGTATAAATGACCCATGGACACAGACAACAGAGTAGGGATTGACTGTGGGAGCAGGGGTGGGCAGGACAGGGGAGAGCATGGAGGAAAATTGGGACAACTGTAATAGAATGACAATAAAAAATACATAATATAACAACTCTGATTTCTGATACCTTCTTACCACATACACACATACAAACATATACACACTGTCTTTCCAACCACCAAGGATAAGTGTGATCTTTTCAAGCATGTCTCTTTCCCAGGGATCTCTCTGTTAAATTTCTGGCTCATCTGCCGTATTGTTGATAGCCAAGACGAATATCACTGGAATGTTTGCCACTGATGTCTCTATTGTTTTATGTGATAGCCTAAAATTTTTCAATTTCTGTTTCCAAGAAGATTTGTCCCCTTCGGCAAAGAATTGATGGTATCAATCTTTCCAAACTGCACTGGCCCACTAAGGTAGGACATTTATGTAATGAAGCTTGGGGTGGTATGGGAGATGGAAGCAGCCCCTGGCTAAAATGTCACAGACTCCCACTGTTCTTACCAAGATTCATAAAATTTTCTTGATGGATAAAATAAGTAAATGCTGTATTGCTTCCTGCCATGATCACATCAAAATTACAACTAAATTATAGAACAACCACCCTTGAGAACCACCTGAAGACTAGCTGAACAGAAATCCTATAACTAAGGATATAAAAAAAGAAGCCATATCAAGAATGGAAGGAGAAGCAGAGATGCAAAATGGGCTGGGACCACACTCATATGAAGTAGTTAAGAATTGGGAGAGATATCTTAGGTCCAGAGGTCCCCCCTGAAGAGTGAGAGGCTCCAGTCTGACACTGGGCTCCCCAGTCTTGTGTACCAGAGCCAAAAAGAGAAATCCCAACATCTGGCTGTAAATATCAGCAAGGATCCTGTCTGGGCAACACAGAATGCTGCTATAGACCCAGGTGTCTACTTTAAAGGGCTCATGCACAGACTCACTCACTCACAAACACTTGCCTTAAGCTCTAGCAAAGTGCCAGCAGCTCAAAAAGCACCAGAGACATCCAGGAAGAACCTAAATTGTTTGGTTTTAGAGCAAGGGCTAGAGAGGCAACTTCCTCCAGGACAGAAGTGCTGGCAGGTACCAGTGTCCTTTTGTTGAGCCATCCCTCCACCCAACATGCAAGTGCAGGCCAGCACCAAATCTGAGACTCCATAAACCTGGCTAACATCCCTCACTTCACCCTGGTGTTTACTGAGACCCTGTTCCACCCAACTCAGGCACCAGTTTAAACCTCTTTCTGCCCATAATGTGGACTTTCCTAAAAACTCACAAAGGTTTACAAACTCTAAAAAAGCAGGGCTGACCTTAGGATGTCTTTGCTAAGCAGTCCTAAGCTTGACACTAGTGGCAGATGGCCTTGGTTCAAAGCACAGCCTCTTCTAAGCACTTCCAAACCCAAAACAGGTACTAACAATGGCATTTCACTTTGTAGCTTCTACCAGGTGACCCTGTGATTGACATAGTCAGTGACTAAACTTGGCCTCCACCAGAGACCCTCCCAAGAGATCCAAGAACCTGGTGGCCAGCTACAGAACATACTACAGCACCACTCAATTAGCTAAATAGATTACATACCCAACAGGTGAATTTAGCAGGCATCAGAGACCCACTCAAGTGATTCAAACTCCATGGGGTCAGCGCCTGCACAACAATTCATGTGCCATAGTTATGGCCATTTCTCAAAGATAGTCACTCTGAAGATCAACCCTACTCACTGATGTGCCAGCAGCAATTAAGGCTCAACTGCAACAGGTGGTTAGACACAACCCACACAAAGGACATCCCTGGAACACTCAGCTAAGGTGACCTGAAATACTCTGCCACTATATCCCACAAGATATCTACCACCTGAAGCCGCCTTGCCAAGACTGGAAGATGTAGCAGATATGCCTAATGCATAGAAACAAACACAGAGAGGCAGCAAAAATGAGGAGACAAAGAAACATGTTTCAAATAAAAGAACAGAACAAAACTCCAGAAAAAGTATTAAATGAAATGGAGGCAAGAAATCTACTAGAAGCAGAACTCAAAACATTGGTTATAAGGATGCTCAATGAAATCAGGGGAAGAGTAGCTGAACATAATGAGAACTTCAACAAAGACATAATAACATAAAACAGGACTTAGAAGCCATAACAAAGACCCCTTTGGAAATGATAACTGAAATAAAGAATACATTACATGAAATCAACAGCAGATTAGATTAATCAGAAAATTGAATCAGCAAATTGAAAAACAAAGTAATGAGAACTGGAGAGCTTTGTGCTAAGTGAAATAAGCCAGGTGGTGAAAGACAAAAATTGTATAATCTCACCTATAAGTGGAATCTAATCAACAAAACAAACAAGCAAGCAAAATATAACCAGAGACATTGAAATAAAGAACAAACTGACAGTAACTAGAAAGGAGGGAGAAGGAGGATAACAGGGGAAAGAAGGGGAAGAGGAGTCAAGGAATATATATAAAGGACCTATGTACAAAGACAATGGAGGGACTAGGATTGAGTGTGGGAAATGGGGTGTAGGGTGGCGGACAGTTGTAAGGGGAAAATGGGGAAAGCTGTAGTTGAACAACAATAAAAAATTAAAAAAGAGAAACAACCAGTTGGAACAGCAAAGAGAAAAAAAATTAAAAATAAAGTCAGATTAAGGAACTTCTGGGACAACATCAAGTGTACCAACATTTGCATCACAGGAATACCAGAAAGAGAAGAGAGAGCAATGTGCTGAAAACATATTTAAAGAAATAGTGAATGAAAACTTTCCTAACATGGCAAAGGAAATAAACATACAAGTCTAGGAAGTGCAGAGAATCCCAAGCAAGATGAATCCCAAGTAGGTAGAAGAAAGGAAATAATAAAGATCAAAATGGAAATAAATAAAACAGAATCTTAAATAATGATACAAGAGATTAATAAAACCAAGCGTGGTTCTTTGAAAAAATAAACAAAATTGATAAACCTTTAATCAGATTCATTCAGAAAAAAAGGGAGAAGACCCAAATAAATAAAATCAGAAATGAAGGAGAAGTGGCAACTGATAACCAGAAATACAAAAAAATTATTAGAAAATACTTTGAACAATTATATACCAACAAATTAACCAACTTGAAAGAGATGGATAATTTCTAGAACATACAATCTCCCAAGACTGAATCAAGAAGAAAAGGAAATTTGAACAAACTGACGAATACTAACAAAATAGAATCAATAATCAAAAAAACTCCCAAATCTTCTAAATTAAGATGGCAACATAGGTAAATGTGGTACTTGCATCCTTCTACAACCATATGAAAATTACAACTAAACTACAGAAAAACAGTCATTAAAAACTGCCTGAAATATAGCTGAATAGAATTCCTAATAACTAGGGATTTAATGAAGAAGCTACATAGAGACTGGTAGGAGGGTTGGAGACATAGAATCGGCTAATCCCACAACCAGGTGTGGCAAATAAAAATAGAAAGGGATATCTTGGCTGTAGAGGTTCCTCCTGAGGAGTGAGGAGTCCCAACCTTACATCAGGCTTCAAAGTCGACGGTTGAAGAGAAGTCCTCATAACTTCTGACTATTAAAACCAGCAGGGATTGAGGCTGAATAAGACTGAAGTCTTCTGGAATCCAGACAGTTCCTTTTAAAGGGACTGAGCACAGACTTACTCAGACTCACTCACTCTGAGCTCCAGCACTGGGATAGCAGCTCAAAAGGACCCAGGACACACAGGGAAGAACTGAATTATCTGGCATCAGGGTGATAGTTGGGGGGGCAGCTTTCTCCCAGACAAAAGTGCTGGCAAAAACCATTCATTGTTCCTTAAGTGAAACCCTCCTCCAACAGCACTGGCAGACAGGCACCAAACCTGAGTCTCCATTTCTTGGCTCACACTATTTCTCCCACCCTATTGATTCCCTGAAGCCCCACCCCACCAAACTTATTGTCTACTCAAGCTGTTTCCAGTGGCTTTTCCATGTGAATGGCCTATCTTGGCTCATGTTTTAGATTTTTTAAAACTCTCTCAGACAAGAAGGATCTGGCTTCCACGTGCCCTGTACCACTTGCTAAGTGGCCCCAGCCTTAGCACTAGCAGCAGCCAGTCATGGTTTGCAGCTTGGCTTATCCTTGGAACCTCCAAGCCCAGCACAAGTAGCAGCTATCTGCAGATTGCTTTGGAGCTCAAGCCAGGTGAACCTAGCCAGAACACAGGCCATGGCTGACCTTGGTCTACAAACTTCCAGGAGTCCCCAGACACAGTGTTTTTGGTGGACCACAATGAAGCACCAACCAATGACCTCCACAGTGACACACTCGAGTGAAAGAATCAAGGCTAACCATAGCCTCCCTGAAGTAAATCCTGCTCTGTCGGACAGGCCCATGAACAGCTGATCTTCTACAATGTCACTGCCAGTCTTTGGAGCCAATTAACCTGGTAGTAAACTCCCCCATTGACATGCCAATTGCAATTAAGGCTAAAATAAAACAGGACAATGTACACAGCCCACATAAAGAGCTGCACTTCGGGCCTGAATTGGGTGATCAGGAAGGCCGTGCCACTGGACCCTATATGATACCTACTACATTAGGTCACTCTACCAAGACTGGGAGATATAGCAGCTCTATTTAATACATAGAAACAAACACAAGGAGGTTGCAAAAATTAGGAGACAAAAAACATATTCCAAATGAAAGAACAGAACAAAACTCCAAAAAAGAGTAAAACAAAATGGAGACAAGCAATCTACTAGTAGTAGAGTTTATGACACTGGTTATAAGGATGCTCAATGAACTTAGCAGAAGATTAGTTGAACTTAGAGAGAACTTCAACAACATAAAAAGGACATGGAAACTATAATAAAGAACAAGTTAGAAGAAATTAAGGATACACTAACTGAAATGAAGAACAGTTTACAGGGAACAACAGTATGGTAGATGAAGCTGAGAATCAAAGGAAAAAATGAACACACAATCATTACAGCAAAAAAAAATGAAGATAGTGTAAGAAGTCTCAGAGAGAGCTTCAAGTGTACTAACATTCACATCATAAGGGTGCTAGGAGAAGAAAGAGAGCAAGAAATTGAAAACCTATTTGAAAATATAATGACAGAAAACTTCCCTAATCCTGTTAAGGATAGACATCGAAGTCCAGGAAGCACAGAGAGTTCCAAAATAAGATGCCCACACCAAGACACATATAATTCAAATGCAGAAATTGAAAGACAAAGAGAAAATCTTAAAAACAGCATGACAAAAAGCAGTTAGTTACCTACAAGGGAGCCTCCATGACAGAAACTTTGCAGGCCAGAAGAGATTGGCAAGAAATATTCAAAGTGATGAAAAGCAAGGATCTACAACCAAAAATTACTATACCTAGAAAAGCTTTCAATTAGAATCAAAGGACATGTAAAGAGTTTCCCAGACAAGGAAAAATATAAAGGAGTTCATCATCACCAAATCAGTATTACATGAAATATTAAATGGTCTTCTTTAAAAAGAGAAGAAAAAAATAAGAAGAAAATGTGAACAATAAAATGGCAATACATACATATCAACAAATGAATCGAAAAAAAAATTAAACAAAGAAACAGAACAGAAACAGGCTCCTAGTTACAGAAAACCTTTTGATGGCATAAAAATGAAAAAAGGATGGGGAAATGGGTGAAAAAAGGAAAGACAAAAATCACATGATCATATCAACAGATGCAGAAGAGCATTTGATAAGGTACAACACCCATTTGTGACTAAAACACTCAGCAAAGTGGGAGTAGAGGGAGCATACCTCAACATAATAAAGACCATATATGAGAAACCTATAGCCAACATTATACTTAATGAGCAAAAACTAAAAGTTTCCCCCCTAAGATCAGAAACAAGACAAGAATGTTTGCTTTTACCACTTTTATTCAACATAGTATTGGAAATTCTAGCCAAAGAGATCAGACAAGGAAAAGAAATAGAAGACATCTAATTTGGAAAGGGGGAAGTAAAATTGTCTTTGTTTATAGATGACATGGTAGTATGCATAAAAAACCCTATAGACTCCATGAAAGAACTACTCGACCTAATAAGTGAATTTGGCAAAACAGCAGGATACAAAGTCAATATTCTGAAATCAAAGGCATTTTTGTACACCAACAATGAAATATCTGAAACAGAAATTACAGAAAAAAATCCCCTTTGCTATAGCAACAAGAAAAGTAAAGTAGCAAGGAATAAACCTAACCAAGGAGGTAATAGACCTGTATTTGGAAAACTACACAACAACGAAGAAAGAAATTAAGGGAGACACAAACAAATGGAAGCATATACCATGTTCATGGATTGGAAGAACTAACATCATCAAAATGTCCCTACTACTCAAAACATCTATAAAATACTTAATGCACGAACAGAACAAACTTTCTTCTCAAGATGACATGGGACACACACCAATTTAGACCACATTCTGTACCATAAAACACACAAACAAATATATATCATACAATTTCTGCTTTCAAACCACAGTGGGATTAAACTGCAAATTAGTAACAGAAAGTTAGCTGAAGAATTCCAAAATATTTAAAGATTGAACAATACACTTCCAAATAACAAATGAGTCAAAGAAATAATATTAAGAGAAATTAAAAAATATTTTGAACTAAATGAAAATGAAAACTTAGCAGGAAGCCTAGCCTGTGTACCTGAGTAACTGCTTGACTCAGCAGCATTCCAGCAGAGAGCTTGTCCAGCACCTGTCTACAGAGCCAAAATGATGAATCTATCTGTTGCACAGCTCTGCCTGATTAACTTCTCAAATAAGGGCCTTCCCAGCCTTAGACCCTGCTTCATCTGCTGCTCATCTCCAATCCCCACTCCCCACTTTGGCCTATGGACAGGGAAGATAATCCATAGGCCTACCCACTGCTGAATACAGCTTCCAACTCCATTAACTAGGAAACATAACCAAAGCTTTCAGGAATCTCAGTAGTCCACCCCACAACTCCAACTCCAGCGGCATGTAAGCAGAAAGCATGACCAGTGGCTCTACATCTGCAGAGCCAGGACAGTGACCCCATCTGCACAGGGAACTTAGCACACAGTTCTGTTTGACTTATTTTTAAACTTGATTATTGACTTCGGGCACTGAGACCAGTTCTGCAACTCCAACTAGACAGGAAAGCTAATTTATAACCCTTCATAGACCTGATTACAGCCTCTAGACTGACCAGACCAGCATACCTATCTAAAGCTACTTGGAATCTGTGTAACCCATCCTGCAACTCCAATTATGGCAACACTTTAGCAGAGAACATGGCCACTGGCCCCACCCACTTGCAGTTAGGATAGTGGCCTGTCAGGCCAGAAAACTTAGTGCACAGTTTTACTTAATTTGATCCTTAGACAAGAGATTTGCTGACCTACCTTAAGGCTTGTGCATGAGACCTGCGTGTCAGGAAGACTAATTCATAGTCTCATTTACTGATGGATGCAGCCCTTAGGCCATCAGAACAGAAGATCCAATCAGATCACACAGAAAGCAGCATAGCTGATTTTACAGTCCTATTACAGTGGTGCTTGAACAGAGAACACAGCCCATGGCTTTTCCATTTGCATAGCAAAACTGGTGGCTCTGATTGTCCAAGGAATTCATAGTCTGGCCTGATTCAAATCCCAGTACAATTGTGCAGGCCTTGGGGCTTGTTCTCCGATGTGACAGTGCAGAGAAGGTAATTTTTAGTTCCACTTACTGGTAAATGTTAATACCCGGTTCCAACTATCTAGAAAGCCTGACCAGTGACCCCAGACAACCATGGAACCCATCCTACATACTTCCTTGAACAGGAAACAAAGTTGGCAGTCCTATTAACTGTTCTCAGCCAGCAGCAACACCCTCACTAAGCTCAAAGACCAGACAGTGCCCTCAAAATAAAAAAATTAAAAGGCCCAGATAGCAAACCTCACCTACCCAAGAATGTTACCAGCTGACACATCCAGAGGAACTATATCTGCCAAACAAACAGTAGTCTAGAAGAGGAAACTGTTTAATCAAATGCACAGATACCAATGTAAGGAATCGAGGATCATAAAAAATCAGGTAAACATGATACTACTAAAGGAAACTAATAAAGTTCCTTTAATGTCCAAAGATAGCAGCAATGTAGGTGGGAGCTGAGCCCACTTCCTTGTGCATCCTACTGGGACACCTAGCTGATCTTCCAAAGAACAGAGTGAACAGCCAACAGAATCCCAGCTGATATGAAGTTTGGAAGCCAAAGACTGCAGAGGATGCTTAAACATGGGTGGTAAAGAGATTTTGTAGGCTGACAGGAAGGTCCCTGGGCCTTGTGCTGGGGACTGCAGCTGCCGCGGGAGCTTTGGAAGAGAGCTGGGTCAGTGCTAGCAACCTAGTGGCTCCCTCTCCTCCCAGGGCAGGGAAGTCTCAGACCTGTGCCAGGAGAGATCTAGATGCTTAAAGTCACTAGGGGGATAAAAAGGCAGGAAGTGACACAAAACTGGTAGCATACTCCTGCTGGGGCAGCGTTCACCAGCTGGGACAGTACCAGAGAAATTGGGGAGCTGGGTGACACTAGGAGCTGGGAGAAGAGAGGGGCTGCAACTGGCTGTGATCCAGATAGACTCTGGACTAGACAGAGAGTTGGACTGTGTGGAAAGCCGGGTGCTTGTTAGGAGTGGCAGGTGACAGACCTAGGCAGGCCTAGGAGGAATGGAAAATCACCAGGTGGGAGAACTGTACCATGGGAAACTGTACCGTGGAAAACTACCTTCCTGGGAAACTGCCTGCCGACCCTACCCAGGACAAACAGATGTTCAGCTAAGATTGGGTTTTGGGGTCGACCTATCTGGAATAACAGGATGCAGCTTTAACTTGAGGCTGACAAGATGTATAGTCAGCAGAAAGGGCCACCAGCTCTAGCCAATCAGACTCTGACACCCCAACCAGCTACCCTTTGTGGGGTTTTGCACTTAAAAACCCTGCCCTAAGAACAACCAAGCGAGTCTTAACCTCTCTTGGTTGGCTCCACTTTCCCCTCTTATTCCCCGCTAATAAACCCTGCTCCTTGGCTTGCTGTGTCCTGATTTCTTGGGCAACTCCAACCTAACAGCAGGCAGCACCCAAGGGGACTTTTCTCAAAAGAAAATCTCAGCTGCTATGCAGGGACCTCATGCATGCAGCAGCCAGGCTAGTGAATAGGAAGGAGTGGGGAAACAATTTGCTCCCACTCAAGGTGCCTCATGGATTGATCAAAGAAGGGCATCAGGGGCTCGGAGAGGCAGCGATGCCCAGAAGGACTTCATTCAGTAGGGGAACTGAGCCACCTTGCAGAGACCTGCTAGATCAGCAGCCAGGCCAACAAAGGAGGGGACTACAATTTGTTCCCACTCAATGTACCTCACAGACAGATCTGAGGGTTGCAAAACAATGTGGCTTATTGGTGCCAGCCTGGTAAAAAGGTGCAGAGTGGACAGTGCACTCTGCACAGTGCTCTGAGGGCATGTACTGGAAACTGGGCACATGTGAATATTGTAGCCCAGACCTACCCCCCATCCTCATGGAACCATAGGAAAGGGAAAAAAATGGAGCCCACCCTCCTCTGCCTGAAGGATCCAGGAACACCTGCAAAACCAGATTGGTAGGTTTAAAATCAGTTGGAGGCTTTTTTTTTTTTTTTAAAGAGTAAGACAGTAAGATCTGGAGCAGTGAGAAAACTGGAGACAGATCCAGCTAGAAGTCAGAAGGCAAACACCAACAGCTGAGACAAATTTCACTTTGCTCTCCTTCAGAACTTGCATGTTTTTTTTTTTTTGTTTCTCTTCTTTCCATTTATTTAGTTTTTGTTTGATTGTTCTTATTGTTTGATTTGTGTTTTATTCTCCCTTTCATATTGCATTTTAACTTTTCTCCTTTCACTTCACTTGTATTCCAAATAACACACTACTCTTGGTCTTTTACTTTTTATTCTTTTTATTCAGATTATATATATTTTTTATCATACCATTGCTACTCCAAATCCCACACAGCACCCTTCTTTGGTCTTAATCCATTGTGACAGTCCATTGTAAGCTTTATTACTGTTGTGGTTAACTTTATTTTCTCTCACACCATGCCAAGTCTCTATCCCTTATTCTCACTATTTCTCCTCCATCTAACCTTGCATAAGCGCTCTTCTTTCTTAAGTCAGCTCACATGCTTTTTTTCCTTCTAATAAGAGCCTTACTTCTTTTTCACCTTTCATAAACAGTGGCTAGTTGAGTGAAACATCAGGGTTATTCTGTACTTCTCCAAAAGATCTCCTATTTGTTCACTACTTATTTGCACTTTAAATCCCATAGAATACTCTCCCTCTGTCTTACTCCATTTTGCCTTTGCCTTGCCCCTGATCAGGTGAGTAAGGAATTTTATTTCATTGTTTTCTCTCCTCCCCACCCTGCCTTTTTTCATTCTTTTTTTTACCCTCTCAACCTGGGCTTTACTCCTTACTCTTATTAGTTTGTTTCCTCCATCCTCTCAAAATTATTTTTCTTTACTGTAGACAACTCATATTTACTTTTCTACAACATTTTTATTCCCATTCTACGTTTATTAAACTTCATTCAACTGTCGTAGCTATTGACCCTGCTGTGATTGTTCTGCAATTTTGCTCTTGTTGGTTCAGTACCTTTTCAATTTTTCTTCAAACCTCATACTCTTCTCTCTTCTTATCCCATTGTTCCAATCACCATTTTGTATTTTACTTACATTGTAAATTTTGCTCTCTCCCTTTCTTCACCTTGATTCTATCCCAACTCTTATCAATTCTCTTTCCTCTTACCACACAATATTTTCCCCTCTTTTAGTCATCTCATATTCCCTTGGTCATATCTTATAATATGTGCATCTCTCTTTACTTTTATTAATCTTAGTTCAATTGTGGTTGAGATGGCTGATGTGGTATGGGGGTTCTTTTTGCTGGCATAGCTTTAGTTGTCTGGTAATACAGCTTTGTTAACCAACATCTGTACAACAGCATCCAAGACAAGGTGGGAGTTGTGAATACCAGTAAACCCACTGGAGGGGAGAACCCACCAACAAAGAGCCACAAACAGGAAAAGCCCAAGTACAACAAGAGAGCCCACACAAATGGAAGAAAGTGCAACCCTAGAGCATCCAGACAAGGAGATCAAAGAGACCACACCACTGAGTACTACAGAACCCCTACCACAGAAGGTCACCTTATGAAGACTACTGGCAAAGCAGAGCATCTAGAATCACAGAAACAAACAAAAAGAGTCACCCAAAATGGGGAGACAAAGAAAGAAATGGAAGAATCCCCAGTAAAAGAGCTAAATGGAAAGGAGGCAAGCAAACTATCAGATATAGAATTCAAAAGAATGGTTATAAGAATGCTCAAGGAACTGAGTGGAGACTACAACAGTGTGAAAAAAGAAATAGAAAGTATAGATAAGAACCAGGAAGAAATGAAGAATACAATATCTGAAATAAAAACAAATACAATAGAAAGAGTTAGAATCAGGCTGGATAAACCAGAGAACAGAATAAGTGAGCTGGAAGACAAAGTAGAAAGAACTACCCAGATAGATCAGGAGAAAGAAAAAAGACTAAAAAAAATATGAAGATACCTTAAGGGAACTGAAGAAAACATGAAACACAACAACATTTGAATCATAGAATACCAAAGGAGAAGAAAAGGAGCAAGGGATAAAAAACCTGTTTGAAAAGAATAATGACAGAAAACTTCCCTAACCTGGAGAGGGAGAAAGCCATACAAATTCAGAACGCACAGAGGGTCCCAACCAAGAGGAACACAAAGAGGACTACTCCAAGACATATCATAATTAAAATGCCAAATTTAAAGACAAAGAGAGAATCTTAAAGGCAGCAAGGGAGAAACAAGAAGTAACATACAAAGGAGCTCTGATAATGCTAGCAGCTGATTTCTCAACAGAAACACTACAAGACAGAAGGGAATGGCAAGAAATTCCAAGTAATGAAAAGCAAAGACCTGCAACCAAGTCTACTCTACACAGCAAGGCTCTCAATTAAAATAGAAGGCAAAATAAGGAGTTTCCAGGACAAAAGAAGGCTAAAAGAATACATCTCTACCAAACAAGCTTTGCAAGTCATGGTAAAGGGACTGCTTTAAGAAGATGAAGGAAAAGAGTGAGAGAGAAAGGAACACAGACACAAAGGGGGAACAATGACAATAAATAAGTGCCTATCAAAAATAACCTTAAGTGTAAATGGATTAAATGCTCCAATCAAGAAACATAGTATAGCTGAATGGATAAGTAATCATAACCCACACATATGATGCCTACAAGAGACCCACTACAGAACAAAAGACCTACACAGACTGAAAGTGAAGAGCTGGGAAAAAAATTCCAAGCAAATGGACAGGAAAAAAAAGTCAGGGTAGCAATACTTATATCAGACAAAATAGACTTCAAAACAAAGGCCATACAAAGAGACCAAGAAGGACATTTCATAATACTCAAGGAAAGAATCCAACAAGAAGACATAAACAGTATAAGTATATAAACACCCACTTATAGGAGCACCTAAATATATGAGGAAAATCTTGGAAGACTTCAAGAAAGAGAAAGCAGCATACTTACGGTAGAGAATTTTTAACACCCCACTGTCAACAATAAATAGAGCTTCCAAACAAAATATCAGCCAGGATATTGTGGCATTGAACAATGCCCTAGATTAAATAGACTTAACTCACATATATAGAACCTTTCATCCCAAAGGAGAAAAATACACATTCTTTACAAATGCACATGGATCATTTTCAAAGATAGACTATGTGATAGGACAGAAAACAAGCCTCAACAAATTCAAGAAAATGGAAATCATATCAAGCATTTTCTCTGACCACAAGGGACTGAAACTAGAAGGCAAGCCAAGGAAAAAACTCAAAAACACTCAAACCCATGGAGATTGAATAGCATACTATTAAACAATGAATGGCTTAACAATGAAGTCAAGGAAGAAATCAAAAGTTTCTGGAAACAAATGAAAATGAACACATAACAGCCCGAAACCTATGGGACACAGTGTAGGCAGTTCTGGGAGGGAGTTCATAGCAATACAGACCTACCTAAAAAGATAGAATCATTTCAAATAAACAAACTAACCCTACATCTACAAGAACCAGAGGAACAACACCAACAAACACTAGAGCAAGCAGAAGGAGGTAAATAACCAAGATCAGAGCAGAATTAAATGACATAGAGACTAAAAGAACAATTCTAAGGATCAACAAATTCAGGAGCTCATTCTTTGAAAAGATAAAAAAAATCAACAAACTTTTAACAAGACTCATCAAGGAAAAAAAAAGAGGACTCAAAGAAATAAAATGAGAAATGAAAGAGGAGAGATTACAACTGACACCACAGAAATACAGAGGATTGTAAGAAATTACTATGAACAACTATTTGCCAAAAACTTTGAAAACCTGGGTGAAATGGACCAATTTCTAGAAAAATATAATCTTCCAAAACTGAATCAAGAAGAAGCAGAAAGCCTGAATAGACCAATAACAGCTATTGAAATTGAAGCAGTAATCAGAAAAATCTCAGCACAAAAAAGCCCTGGACTGGATGGTTTCACAGGAGAATTTTACAAAACATCTGAGAAAGAGCTAACCCCTATCCTCCTTAGACTATTCCATAAAGTCCAAGAAGAAGGAAGACTCCCAAACTCTTTTTATGAGGCCAGCATCATTCTAATCCCCAAAACCAGATAAAGACACAACAAAGAAAGAAAACTACAGACCAATATCACTGATGAACATAGATGCTGGAATCCTCAATAAAATGTTGGCCAACCTCCAGCAATACATTAAAAAGATCATACACCATAATCAAGTGGGGTTCATCCTAGGGATGCAAGGATGGTACAATATTCACAAGTCAATCAATGTAATACATTGTATGAACAAAATGCAAAACAAAAATCACGTGATCATATCAGTAGATGTTGAAAAAGTATTTTATAAGGTATAGTACCTATTTACAATAAAAACACTCAGCAAAGTGGGAGTAGAGAGAGCATTCCTCAATATAATAAAGGCCATATACAAGGAACCTACAGCCAACATCATACTCAATGGGCAAAATCTAAAAGCTTCCCCACTAAAATCAGGAACAAGACAAGGGTGTCTGCTCCCACCACTTTTATTCAACATAGTATTGGAAATCCTAGCCACAGTAATCAGACAAGAAAAAGAAATAAAAGACATCCAAATTAGAAAGGAAGAAGTAAAATTGTTGTTGGTCATAGATGACATGATGGTGTACATAGAAAACCTCATAGATTCCATAAAAAAATGGCTTGGCCTCTTAAGTGACTTTGGCAAAACAGTGGGATATAAAGTCAATATTCAGAAACCGAAGGCATTTTTGTACACCAACAATGAAATATCTGAAACAGAAATTATGGAAAAAATCTCATTTGCTATAGCAGCAAGAAAAATAAAATACTTAGGAATAAACCTAACCAAGGAGGTAAAAGACCTGTACTCAGGAAACTACACAGCACTGAAGAAAGAAATTAAGGAAGACACAAACAAATGGAGGCATACACTATGTTCATGTATTGGAAGAATTAACATCATTAAAATGTCCACACTACCCAAAGCAATCTATAGAATCAACACAACCTCTATCAAAATACCAATGACATATTTCACAGATACAGAGCAAAGATTTCAAAAATTTATATGGAACCATAAATGGCCCCAAATAGCCTCAGCAAATTGAGAAAGAGGAAGAAAATAGGAGGGATCACAATACCTGATATCAAACTATATTACAAGGCCATGGTAATCAAAACAGCCTAGGAATAAATCTAACCAAGGGTGTAAAAGACATATAAATCAGAAAGTTATAAGGCTCTGAAGAAATAAACAGATGAAGATACAAATAAGTGGAAGCATATGCTGTGTTAATGGATAGGAATAATTAACATCATAAAACGTCCATGCTACCCAAAGCAATCTATAGATTCAACACTATTCCTATCAATATTTCAATCACTTATTTCACATTAAAATAAACAACATATTTTTTAAAAGGTTTAGCTAGACTAAGGCAAAAAAGAAAGGGCCAATTCCACAAACATAAATAAAAGAGGAGAGACATTACATCTGATACCACAAAAATGAAAAGATTATAAGGGACTATTATAATTATACACAAACAATTATACACAAACAAGTTGGAGAACCTAGAAGAAACAGATAAATTCTTAGAAAAATGCAACCTTTGAAGACTGAATCAGGAAGAAATAGAAAATCTGAACAGACTACTACTAGTATGAAGATTGAATCAGTAATCTAAAATCTCTTTGAACAGATGGCTTCACTGGGGAATTTTACCAAACATTTAATGAAAAATAACACCAATCTCTCTTGGTCTTCCCAAGAATGAAAGAAGAAACACTCTCAAACTCATTTTTTGGGCCAGCAATACACAAACACTAAGAAGGACACTACAGGAAAACAAAATTACATGCCAAATAACTAATAAACATAAATGCAAAAATTGAGAATAAAATAACAACAAACTAAATTCAGCAGGATATTAAAAGGCTCATTCACCATGATGAAGGGGGAAGTATCCCTAGGGTGCAATGATGGTTCAACATACACAAATAAACAATAGTGATACATCACATTAATAAAATGAAAGAATCTTACGGTCATCTTAATACACATAGAAAAAGCATTTGAGAAAATTTAACATAATGTTATTTAAAATTTTTATTGAAGTATAACAGACATAAAATAGTATATCAGTTTTAGGTGCATGATCCAACTTTTGTATACATTGCACAATGATCACCACAGTAAATATAGGTATTCTCTGTTACCATACAAAGTTAATAAAATGTTATTGACTATAGTCCACATACTGTATGCAACATCTCCAAGATTATTTATTTTAAAACTGGAAGTTTGTATCTTGATGCATTTCATCAGTTTTTTTCATCCCACAACCTTTTTCCCATCTGGAGACCTGTTCCCTCTATGCAAGTCTACTTGTCTACTCTACAACCAAATCTAGTCTACACAGCAAGGCTCTCAATTAAAATAGAAGGTGAAATAAGGAGAGGAGTAGTCTACAGACTGGTTTTATTTTGTTTCATTTTTTTACCTTTTAGATTCCATAAATAGTCAAATCATATGGTATTTATCTTTCTCTGAGTGACTTATTTCAGTGTATAAATACCCTCTAGGTCTATCCACACTGTCATTAATGTTAAGAGTATGTTCTTTATTGGCCAAGTAATTTTCCATTGTATATATATATACACCACAGATTTTTAAAAATTGTTCAAGTACTCCCCCCCACCCATCCCTGCTTCCCACCCTCAAACCTATCCGCTTTGGCTTTGTCCATGTGTCATTTATACATGTTCCTTGATGGCCCATCCTCTATTATCCCCTATTATCTCTCTCCCTCCTCCTCTCTGGTTACTGTCAGTTTGTTCTTTATTTAAATGTCTCTGGTTGTATTTTGCTTGCTAATCACCACAGATTTTTTATTCTATAACTCATACTTTATTGATGGACATATCAGTTGATATGTTGATATATTTTGGCTATTGTAAATAATGCTACAATGAACATAGGGGTACATATATTCTTTTGAAGTAGTGTTTTTGGTTTCTTTGGATATACACCCAGAAGTGGAATCATTGAGCAGTTCCATTTTTAAATTTTTCTGAGGAATGTCCATACGGTATTCCATAGTGGCTTCACCAATCTGCACTCCCACCAACAGTGCACAAGGGTTCCCTTTTCTCCACCTCCTTGCCAAAACTTGTTTGTTAATTTATTTATGATAGCTATTCTTTCTGGTGTGAGGTGATATCTCACTGTGGTTTAAATTTGCATTTCTCTGATAATTAGTGATGCTAAGCATCTTTGATATCTATTGGCCGTATGTATGTCCTGTTTGAAGAGTGTCTAGTTAGGTCTTTTGCCCACATTTTAATTGGATTGTTTGTTTTTCTTGTGTTGAATTGTCTTAGTGATTTATAAATGTTAGATATTAACATCATTATTTGATGTATCATTGGTGAATATCTTCTTCTATTCAGTAGGTTGTCTTTTCATTTTGATGATTGTGGCCTTGCTTTGCAAAACCTTTTTAGTTTGATGTAGTCCCATTTGTTTATTTTTTCTTTTGTTTCACTTGCCTGAGGAGATATGGCAGGAAAATATTGCTAAGAGAAATATCCGACATTTTATTACCTATGTTTTCTTCTAGATGTTTCATGGTTTCAGGTCTTACACTTAAATCTTTAATCCATTTTGAGTTTATTCTTATATATAGTGTAAGAAACCTAGTTTTTCTTTTTTGCATATATCTGACCAATTTTCCCCAAACCATTCATTGAATAGGCTCTCTTTACCCTATTGTGGGTTCCTGTCTCATTTGTCAAGTATTGATTGACCATATAGGCATGGGTATATTTGGGGCCTCTCTATTCTGTTCCATTGATCTATATAACTGTTTTTATGCCAGTAACTGCTGCTTTGATTATTATGGCCTTGTAGTGTAGCTTGATATCAGGTAGCATGATTCCTCTAACTTTATTCTTGTTTTCTTAAGGTTTCTTTGGCTGTTCAGAGACTCTTGTGATTTCATATACATTTTTTCATATGTAAAACAAGTTTTATTTCTGATTGTTTAGAACTAAAAGCATGCTTCTTGGATTTATTATGACTCTCATTTAAGTCTTAATTTACTTGATATTTAGGATATGAATAGGTTTGTGTTATTCAGGAATTTTAAGAACATTTACATATGTATTCCTACAGGTCCACCCATGTTGCAACAAATAGTAGAATTTTTCTATTTTTTTAAAATTATTTTTCTTCAATTACAGTTGTCTGCATTTTCTCCCCTCCCCTCCTCCCCCTGCCATCCAACCTGCATCCATCCAAGCCCCTCCCTTGCTTCCACCTTCCCCCTTGGTTTTGTCCATGTGACCTTTATAGTAGTTCCTGAAAACCGTTCTAAATTTTTGAATTATTTGTTCTCATTCTGTGAAATAAACCATTGGTATTTTGATAGGGATAGCACTGAATTTGTAGATTGATTTGGGCAGTATAAACATTTTCACAATGCTAATTCTTTCTATCCATGAGCATAGTTTATACTTCCATTTATTTTTATCTTCAATTTATTTTTTCTGTGTCTTATAATATTCTGAGTACAGATTTTTACCTTCTTGTTTAAATTTATTCCTAGGTGTTTTATTCTTTTCTTTTTTTTATCCTCACCCAAGGACATGTTTATTGATCTTAGAGATATGGAAGGAAGAGAGAAAAAGGGAGAGAAACATCAATGTGAAAGAGAAACCTTGACAAGTTAGTTGCCTCTCACTTGCACTCTGACCAGGGTCGAAACCTGCAACCTAGGCATGTGCCCTGACTGGGAATCCAACACACGACCTTTCATTCTATAGGATGATGCTCCAATTGACTGAGCCACACCAGCCAGGGCATTTTACTGTTTTTGATGCAATTGTATATGATTATTTTCTTAGTTGTCCTTTTAATAGTTCATTATTGATTTATAAAAATTCAACCAATTTATGGATATTTATTTTGTATCCTGCTATTTACTGAATTTATTTATCAGTTCTAGTAGTTTTTTGGTAGAATCTTTAGGGTTTTCTACATAGAGTATCAGGTCATTTGCAAATAACAACAATTTTACTTCTTTACCAATTTGGATGACTTTTATTTCTTTTTCTGATTGCTGTGACTAAGACTTCCAGTAATATGTTGAATACAAGTGGTGAAAGTGAACATTCCTATCTTATTCCTGAACTTAAAGAAAATGTTTTTGGTTTTGAGTATGATGTTAGCTGCAGGTTTACCACATATGGCCTTTATTATGTTGAGGTATGTTCCCTCTATTCCCACATTTCTGAGAGTTTTTATCATAAATCATTGCTGGATTTTGTCAAATGCTTTTTCTGCATCAATTTATATGATCATACAATTTTTATTATTTATTTATTTATTTTCAGAACATTAATTATTTATTAAAAACTAATGAGGGGATTTGAGCCTATTAGGTTAAATCATTGCAAAGATAAAGAAACATACACGTATACAACTAATTACTCTTCTAATGTAAGTTTTTAATCCCTATACTTTATTTTTTTGTTTTTTAAGTATATTTTATTGATTGTGTTATTATAGTCATTCCAGCTTTCTCCCTTTGCCCTCCTCCACTCAGTAACCCCATTCCCTCCAGCAATCCCCTCCCTTAGTTCATTTCAATGGGTCATGCATGTAAGTTCTTTGGCTACTCCATTTCCTACACTGTTCTTTTATTTTTTAAGATTTTATTTATTTATTTTTAGAGAGAGGGGAAGGGAAGGAGAAAGAAAGGGAGAGACACATCAGTGTGCGGCTGCTTCTCATGTGCCCCCTACTGGGGACCAGACCTCCAACCCAGCCATGTGCCCTGACTGGGAATTGAACTGGTGACCCTCTGGTTCACAGACCAGCACTCAATCCACTAAGCCACACCAGCCCAGCCAGGGCATTTCCTATACTGTTCTTAACATCCTCTGTCTATGTACCTATCAATTTTTACTTCTTAATCTTTGCACCTTTTCCCCCATTCTCCCTCTTTCTTCTCCCAGCTGATAACTCTCAAATGATCTCCATATCTGTGATTCTGTTCCTGTTCTGCTTGTTTGCTTAGGGTTTTTTTTTTTAATATTCAGTTGTTGATAGTTGTGAATTTGTTTCCATTTTAATGTTCATAGTTTTGATCTTCTTTTTTATAAATAGTTCCCTTTAACATTTCATATAATGATGGCTTAGTGGTGATGAACTCCTTTAGTTTTACCTTGCCTGGGAAGCATTTTATCTGCCCTTCAATTTTAAGTAATAACTTTGCTGGATAAGTAGTCTAGGTTGTAAGTGCTTGGTTTTCATTACTTTGAATACTTCTTGCCAGTTTCTTCTAGCCTGCAAAGTGTCTTTTGAGAAATCACCTGACAGTGTTATGGTAACTCTTTTGTAGGACATTCTCTGCTTTCTCTTGCTGCTTTTAAGATTCTCTTTATCTTTAAACTTTGGCATTTTAATAATGCTGTGTCTTCATGTGGTCCTCTTTGGATCCAACTTGTTAGGACTCTCTGTGCTTCCTAGACTTGTATGTCTATTACTTTTGCCTAATTAATGAGGTTTACTTTCATTATTTTTTCAAATAAGTTTTCAATTTCTTGCTCTTCTTATTCTTCTTCTGATGGGCTTTCCCCTACACAGAGCTGCAAAACTGTGAAACAGATTGCCCTGCCCTAGTGATTACCTAAGATTCTGCCCCACACAACTTACAGGTGCTTTTTCTACAATAGACCATGCTGCTAAGACAGGGAGTCAAAGCAGCTCTATCTAATACACAGAAACAAACACAGGGAGGCAAAGCAATACAACCCAAATAAAAGAACAGAACTCTAGAAAAAGAAATAAATGAAATGGAGATAAGAAACCTATCAGACAGAGTTCAAAACAGTGGTTATCAGGATGCTCAAAGAACTCACCGGGTACTGCAATGGCATAAAAAAGACTATGGCAGAAATCAAGGTTGCATTAGTGAAATAAAGAAAAATCTACAGGGAACCAACAATGGAAAGGGTGAAGCCAAGAATCAAATCAACGGATTGGAAAATTAGAAAGAAAACAAGCATTCAATCAGAAGAGTAAGAAGAAATAAAGAATTTTTTTAAAAAAGAGGGTAGAGTAAGGAGCCTCTGGGACATCTCCAAATGTACCAACACCTGGTAATATGATTATTATCTTTCATTTTGTTTATGTAATGTATCACATTAATTGATTTGTAAATATCATACCAATGTTGTATATCAAGAAAAAATCCAATTTGATCATGATCTTTTTCATGTATTCCTGGAATGGGTTTGCTGATGATTTTTGCATCTGTGTTCATCAGGGACATGAACCTGTGATTTTTTTTTTCTTTGTAGTGTCTTTACCTAATTTTGGAGTTAGGATATTGCTGGCCTCATAAAATTAGCTTAGAAATATTCCCTCCTCTTGAATTTTTAAAAAATTGTTGTTCAATTATAATTTTTCCCATTTTTCCCCATTTTTCTCCCCTGCCCTACCTACCCCCCACCTCCCACATTCAATCTACTCCCCCATTGTCTTTGTCCTTGGGTCCTTTATATATGTTCCTTGACTTGACCCTTTCCATTCTTTTCCCCATTATCCTCCTCCAACCTCCCCTCTGGTCACTGTCAGTTTATTCTATATTTCCATGTCTCTGGTTCTATTTTCCTGCTTGTTTGTTTTTTTGATTAGGTTCCACCTATAAGTGAGATCATATGGTATTTGTCTTTCACCACCTGGCTTATTTCACGCAGCATAATACTCTCCAGTTCTATCCATGAATTTTTTGAAATATTTTGAGAAGGATAGGTGTTAGTTTTCCACCTGTGAAGCCATATGGTCCTGGCCTTTTGTTTGTTGGAACTTTTTTGTTTTTTTTTTAAGATTTTACTTATTTATTTTTAGACAGAAGGGAAGGGAGGGAGAAAGAGAGAGAGAGAGAAACATCAGTGTGTGGTTTCCTCTCACATGGCCTCCACTGGGGACCTGGCCTGCAACCCAGGCATATGCCCTGACTAGGAGTCGAACCGGCGACCCTTTGGTTCACAGCCCATGCTCAATCCACTGAGCTACACCAGCTAGGGCTGTTGGAAGTTTTTTGATGATTGCTTCAATTTAATTGGTTGTAATCATTCTGTTTAGATTTTCTCTTTCTTTTTGATTCAGTTTCAAACATTTAACAATATTAATTCTTCATTTAATTATTTTATTAATGTATTATAGTTTTTTATTGTATAGGTCTTTCTCCTCCTTGGTTAAATTTATCCCTAAGTATTTTACTCTTTTTGATATAATTGGAGATGTTATTGTTTTTAAATATCTATTTTTTTAAAGATTTTATTTATTTACTTTTAGAGAGATGGGAAGGGAAGGAGAAAGAGAGGGAGAGAAACATTGATATGTGGGAGATACATTGACCAGTTGCCTCTTGAATGCCCCCAACGGGGTACCTGGCCCACAACCCGTCATGTGCCCTGACTGGGAATCCAACTAGTGACTTTTTGGTTCACAGGCCAGTACTCAATTCACTGAGCCATACCAGCTGGGGAGAATTTTTTCTTTTTGATAGTTTGTTATCAGTGTATAGAAATACAGCAGATTTTTATATATTAATTATTTTATTTAGCAACTTTATTGAATTTATTACTTTCAACAGTTTTTCAGTGAAGTCTTTAAGGTATTCTCTATGTAATATCATGTCACCTATAGATAGTAAAAGTTCTACTTCTTTCTCTCCAATTTAGATATTTTACATTTCTTTATGCCAAATTGCCCTGGCTGGGTTATCCAATAGTATCTAGAATAAAAGTCGCAAGTGTGGGCATCCTTGTCTTTTTCCTGATTTTGAAAGAAAGCTATCACCATTGAGGATGTTAGTTATGGGATTGTCATATATGGTCTTTACAATGTTGAGGTACATTCCCTCTACAGCCCAGAGTTTGGTAATAAATATATGTTTAACTCAACCAAATGGTTTCCTACATTAGTTGAAATGATTATGTGATATTCATTCTCGTTTTTATTACTTTGGTGTATCACATTGATTGACTTGCAGATGTCAAAATATTTTTGCATATCTAGAATAATACCTGCTTGATTATGCAGTATAGTTCTTATAATTAATTGTTAAATTTGGTTTCTAATATTTTGTTGAATATTTTTGTATCAATATTCATCAGGCATATTGGCCTGTAATTTTCTTTTCTTGGAGCTTTCTTGTCTGGTTATGGTACCAGGGTAATGCTGACCACATAAAATGAGTTTTAAAGTTTTCTTTTCTATTTTTCCATTTTGTGGAAGTTTTTTTTACATTTTTTTATTACTGTTGAGTTATAGTTCCAACTTTTTCCCCATTGCTCTCTTCTATGTCATCATCCCCTACTCCCACAGTCAATCCCCCCAACACTGTTCATGCCTATGAGTCCTCTATTTGTGTTCCTTTGCTTGCTTACTTCTTCCCCTTCTTTGCCCCATTATCCCCCTTCTCCCTCCCACTCTGGTCACTGTCAGTTTGTTCTTTCTTTCAAGTCTCTTGTTCTATTTTACTTATTTTTTTGTTTTGTTGAATAGGTTCCATTTGGAGGTGAGATCATATGGTATTTGTCTTTCACTGCCTGGCTTATTTCACTTAGCACAATGCTCTCCAATTACATCCATGCTGTCACAAAGGGTAGGAAGGAGCTCCTTCTTCCTTTCTGCTGCATAGTATTCCATTGTGTAAATGTACCACAGTTTTTGATCCATTCATTTACTGATGGGCACTTAGGCTGTTTTCAGTGCTTGGCTATTGTAAATTGTGCTGCTATGAATACTGGGGTGCATAGGTTCTTTTAAATTGGTTATTCAGGATTCTTAGGGTAAGTCCCAGCAATGGAATCAATGGATTGAAAGGCAGTTCCATCTTTAGTTTTTGAGAAAATTCCATACTGTTTCCACAGTGGCTGTACCAGTCTGCATTCCTACCAACACTGTACTAAGGTTCCCTTTTCTCCACATCCTTGTCAGTGCTTGTTGTTAGTTGACTTATTAATGATGGCCATTATGCCCAATTTGAAGTGGTATCTCACTGTGGTTTTAATTTGGATCTCTCTAATGACTAGTGATGTTGAGCATTTTTTTTCTTGTGTCTATGGGCCCTCTGTGTGTCCATGGAGAAGTCCTTTGCCCAGTTTTTAATGGGATTGTTCATCTTCTTGATGTGCAGTCATGTGAGTTCTTAATACATTTTGGAGATCAAATCCTTGTCTGAGGTATCACTGGCAAGTATGTTTTCCTACATGGTTGGTTCCCTTTACATTTTGTTGTTGTTTTCTTTAGCTGTGCAGAAGCTTTTTTAGTTGATGTAGTCTCATTTTTTAGTTTTTTCCTTTATATCCATTTTTCTAGGAGATGTATCAGTAAAAATATTGCTACATGGGATATCTGAATTTTTCCTGCCTATGTTTTCCCCTAGGACTTTTATAGTGTCATGACTTATATTTAAGTCATTTATCTATCTTGAATTTATTCTGGTGTATGATCTAAGTTGGTGGTCTAGTTTTATTTCTTCGCATGTACTTGTCCAGATCTCCCAAACCATTTATTGAAAAGGCTATTTTTACTCCCTTTTATGTTCCTGCCCCCTTTGTCAAATATTAACTGTCTGTATTGACATGGGTTTATTTCTGTTCCATTGGTCTATATGTCTGTTCTCATGCCAGTACCAGACTGTTTTGTTTTGTTTTTTTAAGATTTTATTTTTATTTATTTTTAGAGAGAGGGGAAGGGAGGGAGACAGAGAGGGAGAGAAACAGCAATGTATGGTTGCCTCTCATGCGGCCCTCACGGGGACCTGGCCCGCAACCCAGGCATGTGCCCTGATGGGGAATCGAACCGGGACCCTCTGGTTCCCAGCCCGCGCTCAATCCACTGAGCCACACCAGCCAGGGCCCAGTACCAGACTGTTTTGATCTGGTACTGTCCAATTGGTTTATGTGTCTGTTCTCATGCCAGTACCAGACTATATTGATTACAATGGCCTTGTAGTATAGTTTGATATCAGGTTTTGTTATCCCTCCTACTTTGTTCTTTCTCAAAATTGCTGAGGCTATTAAGGGTCATTTATAGTTCATATAAATTTTTGCAATATGTATTCTATACCTGTGAAATATGTCATTGGTATTTTGATAGGGGTTGTGTTGATTCTATAGATTGCTTTGGGTAGTACAGACATTTTAATGATGTTAATTCTTCCAATTAATGAACATGGTATATGCCTCCATTTGTTTGTATCTTCCTTAATTTCTTTCTTCAGTGTTGTGTAATTTTCTGACTGCCTCCTTAAGCCAAGGAGGTCTTTTACCTCCTTGGTTGTTTATTTCTAAGTATTTTATTTTTATTGTTGCTATATTAAATGGGATTTATTTCCTAATTTCTGTTTCTGATATTTCATTGTTGGTGTATTAGTTGGGCAAAATGTCATGGTTATTGTTCTACTTCTCTAACAGAACCCCTACTTGTTCAGTATTTGTTTGTACTTTAAATCCCATAGAATACTCTCCCTCTGTCTTGCTCCATTTCACATTCCCCCTACCCCTGATTAGTTGAGTGAGGAATTTTATTTCATCCCCACCCACTCTCAACCATGGCTTTACTCCTTACTCTTATTAGTCTGCTACCCCACCCTCTCAAAATAATTGTTCTTTACTGTAGACATCTCACATTCACCTTTTGCTTTTGTACAATACTCTTATGCCTGTTCCACCTTTATTAAATTTCATTCAGCTGTCATCGCTATTGACTCTCCTGTGGTTTTTCTGCAATATTGCTTCCATTGGTCCAATACCTTTTCAATTTTACTTCAAATCTCAGAATATTGTTTGGAAGAATTTGAAAAGGACTCATATTAATTCTTTTTAGAATAATAGAATTCACCAGTGAAGCTGTCTGGTCCTGCACTTTTGATTTTTGAGAGTTTTTTGATTATTGACTCAATCTTTTTACTTATAATGAATTGATCTGTTATTTCTAATTTTATTTATTTGACACTCGTTTTCTTGGTGAATATAGAAGAAGATTCTAATTTTATCTTTTCAAAGAATAAACTCTTAGTTTTATTGATTTTTTTTAACTTTTTAGTGTATATTTCATTCATTTCCCCTCTGATCTTTGTTTCAGTAACTTTGGGCTTCATTTATTATTCTTTTTCTAGTTCTTGAGGTCTGAAGGTAGGTTGTTTGAAATCTTTCTTGGTTCTTGATGTACACAGTTATATCTGTGAACCTCCTTCTTAGAACTGATTTTGCTGTTATTAAAGATGGCGGCAAGAGAGGTAGGAACAGAGTCCATATCTCTCTGCCCACTGGTGAAACACCTAACCAGTCTTCTGAGGAATAGAGTGAACAACCAACAGTATTGCAGCATAAATGAAGATTGGAGATCAAAATTATATGAGACATTGAATGATCGGATGGTAAGGAGAGTGCTTTGGGACCATAAGGTCCCCGGGACCAGTGCCGGGACCAGGGCAGGTGGCAGCCCCAGGCTTAGCACCAACTGGGTCTGCTGCAAGATTCTTGGGAGAGAGCCAGGCTAGACTGTGTGAGAGGCCAGGTGCTTGTTTGGACCGGTGGGCTTAATAGGAAGAATTTTTCAAAAAGAAAAATAGAAAATAAGAGGCACTCTATGGCTGTTTGGGGAATTCTCCATAGCACCCCTCTGCCTCCTATGCCCCTGCCCCTCACAGTCCCATGTCCATGCATGCTGGTGATTGACAGCCCAGGTGGTCCGCCTGTGCACACTCCAGAAGAACTGGGAAGGTGAGCAACCAGCGGCCCCCGACCTGTCAGTGGCTCACTGGAGCCCAATCCAGGGACATCGGGGACTGTGCACACTTGGTGGTCTGTGGCTTGGCGATGACCCACCCATGCTCACTCCAGAAGCACCAGGGGCAGTGCACACAGGTCCGCAGAGCTCACACCTGGGGTACTGGGGACTAAGCACTTCCCACCCAGCCCCTGTGCCCGGAGCCCTGCAGGGCTAACTGGCTCTGTAGGTGATAGGAGGAAGTGCCCTGCAGAAGGGAGTTGCAGTCCGCAGAAAGACTTCACTCAGTGGGGCTAAACTACCCGGACAGGGCACTGAGAGTCCCTAGCATCTAGGCCACAGAAGAGCAAGAAGGCAGTGTGTGAATTGCCCCTAATTGGTGCACCCCAAAGACAGCACAACTGGTGGACTACAGGACTAGACTGGGCGCAGAAGGGCACCTAGGAACTGGGCTGGAGGCTGGATGATAGCTAAGAGTGCATCTCAGGAAGGGAGAAAAGCAAAACCAATACCTTCCTGGCCTAATGCAGCCAGGAAGACCAGAAGAACAGGTCTGAAAGGTTTCAAGACAGCAGAAAGCTTTTTTTTTAAAATCCCTTCTTCCTTTCTGTCCCTCTTTCTTTTTTATTCCTCCTTCATTCCTTTTCTCCTTTCCTTTTTTTTTTATTCCTTTCCATTCCTTCCTTCTCGTTTTTTCTCTTCTTTTCCCACAGGTCAAACATTAAAACTTGGAGTTGTGAAAAGACCAGAGTTAGATCCAAATAGGGGTCATCCCAAAAAACAGAGACAGTGAGACAAATTCCACTTTGCTACTCCAGAGAACTTGCAAGGTGGGAGCAGTGAACACCAGTACACTTGCTGGAAAAGGAAACCCACCAACAAAGGAACCACCAACAAAAAACAACGGAAGAAGGTGAAGGAGGTAGTGGAACCCACACTAACCTCAATCCAGGACCGACCTGGAAATACAACGAATTGGTGGAGAAATTACCCGCAACAAACAACTGAACAAGAGTGAGAAAGAAGCCTCAAAACCTTTTTCACACAGAAGAATTGGCTTCAACACAACCTGTCCAAACCTGCACAACAGAATACAAGGTGTGGTGGCTGCAGTGACCCTCAGTTAACCAGCTGGAGGAAAGGATCCGCCAAAGAAAGACCCAACAACAATCAAAACCCGAAGACATACAGAGAGACAACATAAACAAAAGTCCAAAACCAGCAAGTTCAGAAGATTAAGGAGACTGCACCACTGAATCTCACAGGTCTTTACCATAGAAGTTCACCCCATAAACACAGGGAGACAGAACAGATTGATTCAAGAAACAGAGGCTAACAAGAAGAGTCTCACAAACAGTGGGAAGACAAAGAAACAATCCCCAAATGAAAGGAAAGGAGGAAGCCCCAGAAAGAATGATAAACAAAACAGAGGCAAGTCAACTATCAGATATTGAGTTCAAAGCATTGGTTATCAGGAAGTTCAATGAGTTCACACAGAATTACCAGAAACTACGGTGAAACTACAATGAACTCACTGCAAACTATATCAACATGAAAAAGGAAATAGAAACTATCAACAAGGGCCAAGAGGAAATGAAGAATACAGTTTCTGACCTGAAGAACATAGTAGAAGGAATGAAAAGCAGACTCAATGAAGCACAGGATTGGATCAACCAGCAGGAGGACAAGGTAGAAAAAAACACCCAGAAAGAGAAAGAAAAGGAAAAGAGGCCCAGAAAGAATGAAGAGGGATTAAGGGAAATGCAGGACAACACGAAACATAATAATATCCATATAATAGGGATACCAGAAAGAGAAGAAGAAGAGCAAGGGATAGACAACCTGGTTGAAAAAGTAATGATGGAAAACTTCCCTAATCTGATGAGAGAAAAAGTCACACAAATCCAGGAAACACAGAGAGTCCCAATCAAAAGAAACTCAAAGAGGCCCACTTCAAGACACATCACAATTAAAATGGCAACATAACAAGACAATGAGAGAATCTTAAAAGCAGCAAGGAAGAAACAGGAAGCAACATACAAGGGAGCCCTGATAAGGTTAGCAGCTGACTTCTCAATGGAAATGCTCCAAGCCAGAAGAGAATGGCAAGAAATATTCCAAGTAATGAGAGCCAGAGGCCTGCAACCAAGGCTACTCTACCCAGCAAGGCTCTCAATCAAGATAGAAGGCCAAATAAGGAGCTTCCCAGACAAAAGAAGTCTAAAAGAATATACCTCCACCAAACCACCTCTGCAAGAGATACTAAAGGGATTGCTTTAAGGAAAGGAAGGAAAAGAGAGAGAGAGAGAGGAACACAGGTACAAAAAAAATGGCAATGAATAAGTACCTATCAATAATAACCTTAAATGTAAATGGATTAAATGTTCCAATCAAAAGACATAGAATAGCTGAATAGATAAGAAAGCTTGACCCATGCATATGCTGCCTACAAGAGACCCACCTCAGGACAAAAGACTGACACAGACTGGAAGTGAAGGGCTGGAAACAAGTTTTCCAAGCAAACAAACAGGAAAAAAAGAGCCAGGATAGCAATATTCATATCAGACAAAATAGACATCAAACAAAGGGCCATAAAGAAAGATCCAGAAGGACATTTCATAATATTCAAGGTAAGAATCCACCAAGAATACATAAACATTGTAAATATATATGCACCCAACATAGGAGGACCCAAATACATAAAGAAAATCTTAGAGGACTTCAAGAAAGATATTGACAGCAACACGATTATAGTAGGGGATTTCAAAACTCCACTGTCAAAAATGGACAGATCTTCCAAACAAAATATCAACAAAGATATTGTGGCATTGAACAATGCCCCACATCAAATAGACTTAACTGATATCTACAGAGCCTTTCACCCCTAAGAAGGTAAATACACATTCTTTTCAAATGCACATGCAACATTTTCAAAGATAGACCATATGATAGGATACAAAACAAGCCTCAACAAAATCAAGAAAATTGAAATCATATCAAGCATTTTCTCTGACCACAAGGGACTGAAATTAGAAACCAACCCCAAGAAAAAATCTCCAAAACACTCAAAATCATGGAGATTGAACACCATGCTATTAAACAACAAATAAGTCAAGAATGAGATTATGAAAGAAATCAAAAAGTTTCTCGACACAAATGAAAATGAACTCACAACAACCCAAAACTTATAGGGCATAGCGAAGGCATTCCTGAGAGAGAAATTCATAGTGATACAGGCCTACCTAAAAAAGATAGATACATTTCAAACAAACAACCTAACCCCATGCCTACAAGAATTCAAGGAACAACAAAGACAGCCCAGAGCAAGTTGAAGGAGGAAATAACCAAGATCAGAGAAGAATTAAATGACATAGAGACTAAAAACACAATTCTAAGTGTCAATGAATCCAGGAGCTGGTTCTTTGAAAAGATAAAAAAAATCAACAAGCCTTTAAGCAGGCTCATCAAGAAAAAAGAGAGAGGACCCAAATAAACACAATCAGAAATGAAAGAGGAGAGATTACAACTGATACCATAAAATGCAAAGGATTGTAAGAAACTACTATGAAGAACTGTATGCCAAGAAATTTGAAAACCTAGGTGAAATGAACAAATTTCTAGAAAAATATAATCTCTCAAAACTCAATGAAGAAGAAGCAGAAAGCCTGAACCGACCAATAACAGCAGATGAAATTGAAGCAGTAACCAAAAAACTCTTGACACACAAAAGCCCTGGAACAGATGGTTTCACAGGAGAATTCTACAAAGCATTTAAGGAAGAGCTAACCCCCATCCTCTAGAGATTATTGCAAAAAATTCAAGAAGATGGGACTTCCTAAGATGGCGGCATAGGTGAATGCACCGTACCACCTCGCACAACCAAACAAGGGAAAAAAAAGAAATATACACATCCAAACACAGCCAGATCTGACAGAAAATCATATTGAGAGGAAGTCCGACAACCAAGGAATTAAAGAAGATACATTCATCAAGTTTGGTGAGCCAGAAGGTGCAGAGCGAAGGGAGAGCGCTCAACGACCCCGCGGCGAGCAGGTGAGCAGACGGCAGGTCCGCAGTTGGAGGGGCGGTCCCTGCGGGGCTGAAGCATACCCAGACGGGGACC
>PVJI01014047.1:0-45605 GCA_004026765.1 Micronycteris hirsuta | reverse complement strand
CTGGCAGTAACCAGAGGGGAGGGGGAAGGGGAGAAGGGGGACAAGGGTATTCAGGAACTGCTATAAAGGACACATGGACAAAACCAAGGGGGAGGGTGGAAGCAAGGGAGGGAGGTGGGTTTGCCTGGGGTGGGGTGGGGGGAGGGTAAATGCGGACAACTGTAATTGAACAACAATAAAATAATTTTTAAAAAAAGACACATTAATAATTTTAACAAAAGAAAAAAAACATGGCCCACAGTTGAGAGGAAATAGTCTATAGAAACAGACCCAGAAATAACCCAGAAGTTGAAATGATTACACATGGACTTTAAAATTAATGTGATACAAATGCTTTTTAAAATCTAATAGAAATGGTGGACAATAGGCATAAAAAGATAGTAAATTTCAGCAGGAATATGTTCAGCAGGGAGTAAACATATTAGATGAAAATTAAAAGGAATAATTAGAAATGAAAAATACAGCATTAGACATGCATACGTTGTTAAATTAGCTTAACAGCAAACTGGAAGATAAAAAACAGAGAAAAGTGTCAGTAAACTACAGGGAAGATCAATAGACTATCCAAAGTAAATCATAAAGAAAAACAATAATGAAAAAATTCAGAACAAAATATGCAACATCTATGGGACGATATCAATGAGTATAACTTGGTATCAAGTGATATGAAGTCCCAGAAGGAAAAGAGAAAAAGTGGGGCAAATGATATACTTGAAGTACAGTCATACACCAAATAATTACATCTCAGTCAAAGACAGACCCTACACACACACACACACACACACACACACACACACACACGGATGGTTCTGTAACATTGTAATGAAGATGAAACACCTAGTGATGTTGTAGCCATCGTAACATTGTAGAGCAACAAATTACTCAAGTGTTTGTGGTGAAGCTATCAGTCATAAAACAGACAACTGAAAAAAGAAATAAACAAATCCACAACTGTAGTTGGAGAATGTATACCCTCTTTCAGTAACTGATAGGACAGGCAGACAAAATATTATGCAGAGATAAAGAAAATTTGCACAACTCTGTCAAACAAATTGACACAGCATTGTAGGATACCACACCAGACAATTGTAGAAAACACATTCCTTTCAAGTGCACATGGAACATTCACCAAAATAGACTCTATTGTGAGCCATAAAACCAGTTTTAATAAATATCAAAGAATAAAATCATAAGAGAAGCACAATAGTGTGAAATTAGAAATCATTAACAATGAGCTATCTAGAAAATCTCCCAAGTATTGAGAAATAAAACTCTCCTAAGTAACCCATGGATTAAACAAAAAAATCACAAAAGAAATTAGAAAATATTTTGAACTGAATAATAATGAAAACACAACATACCAACTTTGTGAGGTAAAACTTACGTAGTGCCTAGTGTGAATCTTAATCGCTTTAAATACTTACACAGTAAAAGAGAGCTATAAACTTTACTATCTACTCTTCCACATTAAGTAAAGTAAGTAAAAGAACCTAAAGTAAGAAAATACTAGAAGTAAGGTGTAAATACAAAATCTTAATAATTAACAAGAAAAACGAAGGAAAACATGAATCATCAACATCAAGAATGAAAGTAGAACATCACTAGAGATCCTACAGATATTTTAAAAGGTTTTGTTCATAGCAGCACAATTTACAATAGCCAAGTGCTGGAAGCAACCTAAGTGCCCATCAGTAAACGAGTGGATCAAAAAACTATGGTACATTTACACAATGAAATACTACTCAGCAGGGAGAAAGAAGGAGCTCCTACCCTTCGCGACAGCATGGGTGGAACTGGAGAGCGTTATGCTAAGTGAAGTAAGCCAAGGGGTGAAAGAGAAATCCCATACAATCTCACCTACAAGTGGAACCTAATCAACAAAACAAACAAGCAAGCAAACTACAACCAGAGACATTGAAATAAAGAACAAACTGACAGTAACCAGAGAGGAGGTGGGAGGGGATAATGGGGGTAATAGGGGAAGGGCCATCAGGGAACATGTATAAAGGACACATGGACAAAGACAAAGGGGGTAGGATCGTGGGTGGGAGGAAGGGATGGGCAGGGTGGGGGTGCATGGTAGGGGGAAGATGGAGACAACTGTACTTGAACAATAATAAAAAAAAGAAATATTAAACCAACATTATGACAGTAATTCAACAACTTACATTAACTAAATGAAACTACAATTTACCAACCCTGAAGCAAAATATAAATAAATAATCCTGTGTCCACTGAAGAAATTGAATTTGTAATTTTAAAAAAGTCACAAAGGACACTTCAAGTTCATATAGTTTACTAGTAAATGCTAAAAAATACTTAAAGGAGAAATAATATCGTATCTGCACAAACTAAATAGAGGAGAAGGTATCACTTCCCAACTTAGTCTACATGGCCAGCATAACCCTGACACCAAAGTCTGGCAAAGATATTATAAGAGAAAAACATAACAGGCCAATATCTCTCATGAACATAGATACAAAAATTCTAAACAAAATGTTAGCATATGGAATCCAGCAGTATATAAAATGGATAATAAATCATGACCATGTGGAGTGTATTCCAAGAAAGCAAAGTCAGTTTAACATGAAAATCAATCAACGTAATTTATCACACTAAATAGAATAAAGGAGAAATCATTTGTTCATCTGATGATACACAGAAAAATGCATCTAACAAAAATCACTAGTCTTTCATGATAAAAACACTCAGTAAACTAGAAATAAATTAGAACATCTTCACTATGATAAAGAACATTTATGAAAAGCCTACAGTTAATACCATAATTAATGGTAAAACACTAAAAGTTTTTCTCCCAAAATCAGGCACAAGGAAAGAATGACCACTCTCATCACCTGTATTAATAATTTGCAGACATTCCTAGCCAAGATAAAAGGCACATAAAGAAACAAAAGACATAAAGTTTGAAAACAAATAAATTGTTACTTACAGAAATAGTTATTTAAAACCTGGAAGCAAAACTAAGTCCCCCAAATAATGGATCCTTTGAATAAATTTTGGCAAATCCATTCACCATTATATAGTCATTTAGAATGAGATTGTAAAAGGAATGCTAATAAAATGAGAAACTATTTGCTACAACCGCCTGTAAAAAAAGTTTTAGGGGAATTCTGGGTAAATACAGACTTCTTATGAACGATTTTAAGGAATTATGTTCAACTTCGTAAGAAGTAATGGCAATATTTGGTTATATGGAAATTTACATTTTAAAAACGCATTCTTAATAATCTAGGGCAAAGTTTTTCCGCCTCAGAACCACTGACATTTGGAACTGGACAATCCTCTGTTGCTGGGGTGGGGACTGCCTGTGCCCTGCAGGAAGCTTGCTGGCAGCCCTGGCTCCACACACTGGATGCACATCCCCTTGTGACATCCAGCATTGTCTCTAGACATCGCCAAGTATTTTCTGAGGGAGTCAAAAATCGCCCTCTGTCGAGAACCACTGCTTTAGGGTTCAATGCCATGACATATGTCATTTATTTTAAAACACTTTTGGAAAGAAAAAAAGACACAGACAACACAAATAACAAATATTAATGTTAATTCTAAGCGATAAATATGGGGGTGTTTGAAAGTTTCATAATAAAAGTCAATATAATCGTAATATGCCATAGGTCACAAATGCAATATTCACAATTGTGTGTGCTCTCGCATTACAAATATGTAAACTTATGTACAGAAAAATTCTCAAAGAAATGTATCAAAGTGGTTGTGGATAATTTAGACTGTGGTTCATGGTTGATTTCCTTTCCCAGATTTTAAAATAATCTATAATTATATGCTTTGGGATTGAAAAAATTGACAAATCTAAGAGTGTTGAAATGGAGTATTATTAATCATTTGTGGTCTAATATTAGAAGAAAATTAGCAGTAAACACAGCAGGGACAGAAAACTTTCAGATTTGGAATCCCTCCTCTGGTTCACTGCAATGCAATCTAAAAGCAAAATGGCTTTGAATGGGCATCCATCTGCATAATGACTTTCCTTTGTTCTTTCCTTGCTGCCTAATTGAGTAACATTAAACAAACATGCCTTCAGACTTCACACCAGATTAGAGCCCTTTGTAAATAAAATTATAGTTGGGAATATGTTTCCCCAGGCTGGTAAATAAATTTAGGAATTTTAGAGATTTGTCATCGCATGCCAAAATGTCTAAGTACATATTAAATTTGTCCATATTTATGAGTAAATGCCAAGGATCATTAAATGCCAAGAGTTTATCTCACTCTGAATCAGTGACCTGTCCAATCAACATATCCCACCAGAAAAATGGTGCCTTTTTCTCCTGCCCCAATAGATGCACAGGTTAGGCACTGATGTCATGCTGGGCAGGGATCACTGCCTGGTTTCTACGACAACGAGGACAATAAAATCACTTATGATTCTGTAACAAGCAGTCTCTTTCTCCAAAATTCATGCATTTATCCTGTCTTTGTTAGGCATGAGTGCCTCTTACGGTACCAGACATTTTTCTAATCACTGGCATTACATTAGTGAACAAAACAAAAATCCCTGCCCTCACAGAACTTCTTTTTAATGTATTTGTATTCACACTGTCCCAAAACCCTAAGAGTTGTGATCACACAGCTCTCGGGGGATGGATCTGATACCTTTCATCAAGAGCGACATGGTCTGGGCCATGTAGCTATTCATGCGAGGATAAAGGTCTTCTGATGCTGTGCTCATTACAGGGCATAAGTCAGGACCATTTTAGGAGAAGCTGACCGGAGGAGCTGACCAGAGCTGCCCTTGAACATTTCCAACAGAACGGTGGCATTGGCCTAGGAAATGAGGAAGCCGGACTTGGTGACAGAGAGATGAGAAGGGAACTGACGGCTCTGGAGGATGAATACTCCACCCATGACGTCCTCTTCTCCCTGGGTAGCCAGGTCTGCAGCCATCACCCAAGGGTCAGGAGAACAGGAAGTGACAGCAGAGGAGCCTTCTGAGACCGGCCGCCTCAGTTCAGATAAAAAGCTCTGCCACAAAAGGGAAAAGGACTCGTGGACGTGGACAACAGTGTGGTGATTGCAGGGCAGGTGGAGTGGGAGACTGGTATAAAGAGACTAAATGCTAATGGAAAAAAATACAATAAAAATTGTTTTTTTAAAAAAAGCTCTGCCACTTCCTAGCTGTGTTTCTCTGAAGAACATTCTCAACTTTCCCACATCAATCATCCTTCCATAATTTGAGGATAACAAGCGTACTTCACAGAGATGTTTTAAGATGTAAGCAGAATGCTTAATGGGAAAGCAGTCAACACCATGCCTATCACATAGTAAACACTCAATAAATGTTAGCTATCCGACAGTAATACAGTCTAGTACCTGGAACATAGCGTATGGTGATATAATGCTGGTTAGTTGTAGTGTTGTAATGAGTCATTACGGTCTCACTCGCCCAGAAACCCCAGTTACATACTTGGAGCACCCACTACGGGCCAGGCATCATGGTAGCTGCTGTCTCTCTGCTCTCCTTTAGTGCTCCAGCAGCCTATGATGCAAGTATTATCATCTCCACTCTACGGGTGAGAACAGTGAGTTCAGAGAGGTGAAGCAACTGCCCAAATCCACACAGCCGTGAGTACGGAGTCACTGTATGTAACTGAGAATTACAAGTGCATTCACCCTTTGGCTCAGCCGTTCTACTTTCAGAAAGTATCCTACACCCGTGCAAAATGACGCGTACAATGTTACTCCCTGCAGTGTGGTTTGTAACAGCAGAGGATTGCAACTAGCCTAAGGGCAGAATAATTAAATAAATCACACCACCCCCATATAATAGAAAAACATATAACTATAAAAAAGAATGAAAGGACTCTTTCTACACTGATTTGGAAACATAAACAAGATACATTGTAAGGAAAAAAAAAGGCAGGCTACAGAACTACATGTGTAATAAAAAAAGAGTGTATATATTTTTGAGTTTGCTTACATGTATCTGAAATTCTACAAAGAGAAAGAAACCACTAACAATGGCTGCCTATAAAAAGTGTGTGTCAGAAGTAGGAAGGACACTTTCTACCGGATACCCTGACATCCTCTTTTTTTTTAAATGAATTTTAAATCATGTAAATGATTTGCTTATTCAAAAAATGGAATAATTTTTAAATGTTTTTTAAGAGCATCATATTTATTTAATTCGTTAAATATTTTTTTAAGAGCATCATATTGGGAATCAGGCATCCGAATAACAAGGCAAATTTGGACAAGTTACTTCACTCCATAAGCCTCAGTTTCTTCATTGGCAAAGTCTCCAAGCTCTAAAATACTGTTTTTACCTAATAACAGCATGATCACTGCCATCATTGCTACCATTTCTTACATGCCTACTATGTGCCAGGGCCTGTAATAAGCCCCCATTAAATCATCTCAAGCAACTCTGCAAGGTAGAAATCATTTTTATGTCCATTTCACAGAAGAGGAAACTGAAGTTCAGATAGGGGCTATAACTTTCCCAAGGTCATGCAGCTAGTACATGGCAGACCCAGAATTTGAACCCAGGTCTCTTGGATACAAGGCTTCTGTTCTGATTCCATGCTTTGCCGCCTCCATCCAAAGTGGTAATTTTCCTCCTTATACTCCCTGCCCCGTCCAGAAACCCCATCCACAAGTTCCCTTCAGAGCACTGTCAGTTTCTCCCAGGCCCGGCACTCACTCATTTCCAATCACCCTTTATCCACCATAGCTTTGGAAATGAACTGTTACTAATGGCTAGTCATATGTCAGCCTAATGAATGGGATGCAGACTTCCATTAAAATAATGAAATTAGTGAGTTTTGAATTTGGTTACATTGCATGGCACACAGCCTTAAGTAATTACCACCCCATGCTCTTTCCCTCAAATTAAAGTCAGTTTATTTATTTAAGGTCTTTGGCTGGGCCATCTCTATTAAGCTCACATCATCTATTTGGGGATGGAATTTTGGGGGCTTGTTTGTTTAAATGATGTTTGGGCTGTTACCCTGACTAATAAAGTAGTAAATACAGCCAGAAACAGCTTCTGAACCATGTACAAAAGCAAAGCGTATGTCAAAGAATAATACTTTGGGGGTTGGGTTTTGTTTGGTTGGCTTTTAATTTTTTTTCCAAAGGATGAAAACAATAAGAAGATCTTTGAGCTCCAGGAACTCCAATTATGCTGACATTTCTGCAGCAGAAATACACCGAGATCCATTTTGCAGGAACCCAGTGAACTAGCTAATCAGATTTCCTTGGATAATTTGCTCCAAAGGTCAGCTGCCTTAAAAGAACCCAGGGTCTCATTATTCGGTAAAGCAGGCTGTGCGCAGGCTGGGATTTGGGACTCAGCCTCCCATGGCAAGGAAGTAAATTTGAAATTTCTTTTAGCACAGGTCCTGCCGCCTTGGCCTGGGCCAAAGTCTCATCCAACTTCCTGACGAGCCTACTGACAAAATTACCTCCAGAGAAACCACCCGCGTTGATGAGTTCTCTGTCTCCAAGACGGGTCTCTCCTGTGTCCCAGGAACACCAAAACTTGGCTCATCTGGGATTTTCGTGCCATGGTAAATCTCAGGAGAGGCTTTCATTAGTGTGAGGGGTGGTGGTGGCCAGACCTTGATTAAAACCACGCAGTCCAAGTCTGCAAAATATCTGCCTAGTACTCCCCAAAACTAGCGAGATCATGGGGGTGAAAAGGAAAGAGTGAGGAACTGTCACAGACCAGAGGAGACTGGAAGACATGAGACTCATTGGAGCATGGACTCAGGATTGGATCCTAGACACACAAAAGATATTACTAGAAAAACTGGTGAAATCCAAATCGAATCTGGAGTTTAGTTAATAGCTAGGTTCCAGTGTCGGGGGCTCCGCTGCGGCAAATGTAGCGCGGTGACAAAAGATGATAAAACATCAAGGGAGCTCTGTACTGTCATTGCAATGTCTCTATAAGTCTAAAATTATTTCAAAATTAAAAATATATTTTAAAGGTATATATTGTTAAAAACCTGTACTGCATATTATGTATATTTGATGAAAATAATTAAGTTTATTATATAATGAGCTTGACATGATGGTCTGAAAATAAAATGAGACATTAAATCCAGAGAGGAAGTCAGTCCTAAACTCCTTTTTTATTTATTTTTTATTTTTTTATTGTTGTTCAAGTACAGTTGTCTCTATTTTCACCCCACCACACCCCTCCACCCCACCCTGAACCTACCCCCTTTGGCTTTGTCCGTGTGTCCTTTATACATGTTCCTTAATGGCCCTTTCCCCATTTCCCCCCATTATCCCTGCCACCTCCCCTGTGGTTACTGTCAGTTTGTTCTTTTGCGACAGCGTGGACGGAACTGGAGAGCCTTATGCTAAGTGAAATAAGCCAGGCAGTGAAAAACAAATACCGTATGATCTCTCCTATAAGTGGAACCTAATCAACAAAACAAACAAGCAAGCAAAATATAACCAGAGACACTAAACTCCTTTTTTAAAAAATTCTGTTCTAAAATCCCAACAAAAGCATAAGTGAGCAACAAAACATAAACTAAAATTAAATTACAATTCAATGGATGTTCAGCCTCTACCAACTGGGACAGGAAAACCCTGACAGAAGAAATGGTTTCCCAGTTTCGACTGGCCACTCCCACATCCACTTGTGGCCTCCCTGCCCTGAGGGACTGACTGCTTTACAATAAGAAGGGCCATAAAAGCCAACGTCAGTGGTTCAGCCCTGACTCTGATGGGCTTGTAAGGACCCCAGAGCCGCTCTCATACTCGGATTCCTCCTCTCCCTGGGGTCCCCTTCAGAGAGAGTAAATGGAGGCATCCACTGTGCCCCACCAAGTCAACCGAGACCACACTCTAGCCTTAAGGAATCATGGAAAGCCTGGTGGAGGAGTGTCTGAGCTGAGTCTTGAAGGAAGAACAGGAGGAAGTTGGATGAAGAAAAGAAAGAGGACTCCAGGGAGGGAGCACAGTGCATACCAAGGCACCACGCAGAGAAGCAGACAAAATCCAGGCGGGAGGATTAGAGAGGGCTCCCTCGTGAAGGCTGCCTTCATCCATTTGGGCTGTTATAAGAAAATGCCAATGACTGGGTGGCTTAAACAACAAACATCAGTGTCTCACAGTTCTAGAGGCTGGGTAAGTCCAAGATCAAGATGCCAACAGATCCAGTGTCTGGCCAGAGCCTACTTCCTCTTTGGCAGATGGCCATGTTCTCACGGTGTCCTGCTTAGTGGAAGGGGGAGGGAGCTCTCCGGGTCTCTTTTCTCAGGCTGCTCATCCCAATAGTGACCTAATTACCTCCTACTGGCCCCACCGCCTAATACATTGAGGGTGTGGCTTCAATATGTGAATTTTAAGGGGACACAAGAATTTAGTCCATAGTAAAGCTTTTGTGTGCTAAAAAATTTAACTTCATCCTGAAGGTGATGGGGAGTTTTAACCAAGGGAATAAAATGGCAACATTAGCATTTAAGGAAGATTCAATGGATGCAACAGGAGGGTAGATGAAAGACAAGGCAGCCAGCAGTCAGGCCAGAATGTGAATACCCTGCCCAAGGGCACTGGGACAGCATGTTTCTCCAGGGCTGCTGCGGGGATGCTGCAGGGAACAAGGGTTCTTGCCGCAATGAGACTGAGGTTGCTGGTTCTCCAGCAGCTTTGTGGCTCAGCACCTACGCCCTCCCCCCACTCAAGCTGGAAGATGTCCTCGGCCAACCCTGCCAATCTGCACCACCCACCTTTCACAGCCAGCCCTCTGACTCTGTGTTATGCTATATCTTCAATCTTTTGGCAAAGATTCATACTATACTGACACTACATTTATACTATATTTATATTATGAATATACTTATATTTATACTATATCTTAGATCTTTTGCAAAGATCTCAGTTACTTGTAAAAAAAAAAAGAGGGGGAATTGTGTGCGCTTAATAATGTTAGGAGCAGTATCACAATATGAGCACCAACCATATCTAGGCACTCTGCTAGACTTTAACCTGCCAAGTATGGTATCATTATCCCCATTTCACAGATAGGAAAGTTGAGGCTCCACGAAGTTAAATGACCTCAGTGTACGGCTCTTAATGAGGGTAGGGATGGGATTTGGATCCAAGAAAGCCTGATTCCAATCACCTTTTCTGTGGTACCTCACTCTCTCACTTTTAATTTCTCTTGCTCATTTATTGCCAGGATCCCTCTGTCTTGGAATCAAATGCAAGAACAGATGGCTGGACCAGAATACGACTTGAAGAGCTGCACCTAGCTGCCTTTAAAATGCCCAGTCTCCCCTGACTGACCTCTGACATCCACACACTCCATGGAGTGGCTGGCTAAGCAGCCAGGGCAGTAGTTCCAAATGTCTTTCGTAATGGATCAGTGAAACAAGGTTGGTCTGCCATCTAAAATCAAGTAATGGCTGCCTTTTCCTTGTTCTGAAAAAAAAAAAAAAATACTACATCGATGGATGAATGGATGAACAGATAGATGAATATGCATTTACAGCTATAGAATATTTCTAAAAGAAAACATGGGAACTATCAACAGTGGTTGGCACTCCTGGGGCGGGGGGCACAGTGGCTGGGGAAAGAGTGGGAGTGGGCACCTCCTTTCACTGCACAATCTTTTGTATCTTTCAAATTTTGACCCATGGGCGTAATAACTCTGTTAAAGTAAATAGTAATATAAAAATAATTTTAAAATACCCCATTACATATATGTTAATACATGAGCAGGTAGCTGGAAGACTGAGTAAATCCTACAAATTTTTAAGTGTTTTTTTAAAAAATAACTTTTAATTTCTAAAAATTACATTTCTCTCTCATTGAATTTTCTTTTAATCTTGGCACCAATTTCTACTTATCTGTATAAGAATACAATGTAATGTAGTATCCAACTTGGCACATGATCAGTTACAAAATTTGGTTATTTTAAGTCAAATGCCTTGATAACATTGTGGCATTTTACAAAAAGCACCTTTTTTAAAATATATATTTTATTGATTATGCTATTTTGTCCCAATTTTTCCCCCATTGCCTCCCTCCACCTAGCTGTTCCGTCTCCCACAGTCAATCTCCGCACCGTTGTCCGTGCCCATGGGTCATGCACACATGTTCTTTGAGTAATCCCTTCTCTGTCTTCCAGCTAATTCCCACCTCCCCTACCCCCTCTCACAGCCGTCAGTCTGTTCCATGTTTCCATGTCTCTGGTTCTATTTTTGCTCGTTAGTTTATTTTGTTCATTAGATTCCACTTACAAGTGAGATCATGTGGTATTTGTCTTTCACCGACTGGCTTATTTCACGTAGCATGATAGTTTCCAGTTCTATTCATGTTGTCTCAAAACCTAAGAATTCCTTCTTTTTTGCTGCTGCATAGTATTCCGCTGTGTTAATGTACCACCACTGTTTTATCCACTCATCCACTTATGGGCACTTCGGCTGTTTCCAAATCTTCACTATTATAAATAATGCTGCTGTAAACATAGAGGTGCATACTCATATATTCTCTTGAATTGATGTTCCAGGATTCTTAAGATATATTCCCAGAAATGGAATTGCTGGTGGAAAGGCAGTTCAATTTTTAATTTTTTGAGGAAACTCCATACTGCTTTCTACAATGGGTGCACCAGTCTGCATTCCCACCAACAGTGCACTAGGGTTCCCTTTTCTCTACAACCTCACTAGAACTTGCTTGTTGATTTATTAATGATGGCCATTTTGGTAGGTGTGAGGTAATGTTTCATTGTAGTTTTAATTTGCATCTCTCTGATCGCTAGTAATGTTGAGCATTTTTTAATATGTCTGTGTGTCCTCCTTGGAAAAGTGTCTACTCGGGTCCTTTGCCCATTTTTGAATTGGATTGTCTGTCTCCCTGGTTTTGAGTCATATGAGTTCTTTATATATTTTGGAGATTTAACCTGTATCTGATGTATCATTGGCAAATATGTTCTCCCATACAGTGGATTCTCTTTTCATTTTTATGATGGTTTATTTAGCCATGCAGAAGCTTTTTAATTTGATGGAGTCTGGTTTTTTTTTTTGTTTCCTTTGTCTTGGGAGATATATTGGCAAAAATATTGCTTTTTGAGATATTTGAAATTTTACTGCCTATGTTTTCTTCTAGGATTTTTATGGTATCATAGCTTATATTTAAGTCTTTTTCCATTTTGAGTTTATTCTGATGTATGGTGTAAGTTGGTGGTCTAGTTTCTCTCTCTCTCTCTTTTGCATTTATCAGTCCAGTTCTCCCAACACCATTTATTGAAAAAACTATTTTTACTCCATTCTATGCTTTTACCTCCTTTGTCAAATATTAACTGACTATAAAGATGTCAGTTTATTTCTGGGCTCTCTGTTCTGCTCCATTGAGCTATGTGTCTGTTCTTATGCCAGTACCAGACTGCTTTGATTACAATGGCCTTATAATATAGTTTGATAACAGGTATTGTGACCCCTCCAACTTTGTTCTTCTTTCTCAAGATTGCTGATGTTATTCAGGATCTTTTTTGGTTCCATATAAATTTTTGAAATATTTGTTCTAGATCAGTGGACTATGCCATTGGTATTTTAATAGGAATTGCATCTATAGATTGCTTTGAATCTATAGATTGCTTTGGGTAGTCTGGCATTTTAATGATATCCATTCTTACAATCCATAAACATGGTATATGGCAAAGAGCATCTTGACATCAAGTTTTTCCCAAATCTACTCAAGGACCACTCCACAGAGTGAGGACATGATTCCACGCAATATTCTTCAATTAAGCTGTAATTCCCCTCTGGTGCACCAAACCCCACCTTCATGTGGGGTTTCGGAATACCCTCCCCTGCATCACTGGGGGAACATAAGGAAGAGCTATCAATAATCAGAAACTGTGGCGGAGAAGATAATGGGACAAATGACATCTCCAGTCACCACCAATAGCATTTCCAGGAAGAAATGAAGAGAACTGACTTTGGCCATAAGGGATTTGTTGCTTTCCTTCACACTGGAATGGAAATGAAGCAGGATTGCATCATTGCCGGGGTTCTTGGCTTTGCAAGGAACTGTTTGGATTCCACACCCCAGAGAGGGTAACAACATTCCACAGGACTTTATGTGGCTTCTGCTGGGTTGTCACGGACCCCAGATCCTTCCCTCAAGGGATTTATACTCTAACCCAGGATATAAAACATAATCCAAAAGGGGGGAAAGCAGTATCTGGATGTCAAGGTCTAGAGCAAGTACCAAATTTCTCACAAGGACTGAGGGGGGTGATGAGTGTGTCACAGGCTCCTTCCTAGTCCCCTGAGTGCTAGACATTTTAACTGTAGGCAACGTGACTGATAGGACTATCAGAAGTATTTTAAGTCGCCTGTGTTAACTGTGAGAAACCAGTCACAGTTCTATTCCTCTGGGACAGTTTGGAAATCACAAATTTCTCACCAGGAAAGAAAATGAAAACAAGGAAAAACCACGTTGGCTGCAGTGCCCAGATTGACAGTAATGACTCAATAGCGCCATCTTGTGGTAATCGCTACCACCATGCCATGAGTGGCCCAGGGCCCCTACCCTGCCCTTGCCCAAATGTTTCACTCTCCCTCCGTGTAGCTGAGTCTCAACACGCACTGTAGAAGGGATCTGGACAAGACAGTGCAATCCATAGTCTGAGACAGTAACAAAAGGCACCTTACAAGGAGACATTTTAGTTGAGTCCTAAAGAAACAGATATCCAGGCCACAAGGTGCAAGAAAGATACTTGTGATTGAATGACGTGGCATGCAGTTTGGTGACTAGAAAATGTCAGGTCCTCTGAGGCTGGAGAGGCATCCTGGCTGATGAGGACTCACTCTTCAGCTGGGAGTAGGAGGCCTCCCTACGGAGTTGTGGACTTTCTGGGATGAGCAAGTCACCTACTCCTCCTGCAGGCACCTGCCACCCCATGGTGATGGGAGAACACTTGCTTCCCTGCAGCAGCCCCACTGCCTCGGTGGCTTCCTTTGGAGTCTCCCATCCCACCCTGTGACTGTCCCTAAGGACCAGCACCACGCTAAACCACACACATGCCTTACCTCATTTAATCCTCCACACCCTAAAGGAGGGATACTACTGTTACCTTGGTTTTCCAGATCAAGAAATTGAGTCTCAGGTTAAATCGCTCTCCTGAAGTGACTCAGCTAATAAATAGCGGAACTGGGATTTGAACAGAGTTCTCTACCTGACCCCAAAGTATGCTCTTGTTTTTCTGAGGGATGTTCTAAAGTGCAGGTCTTGGCTATTGCTTGTGACAAAGACAGTTGTCACATAGGAAGTTGTTCAAGCCAAAGCACTTTTATTACAGCCCATGTGGTTGTCAAACAGTCTGTCAATGTAAAACTGAAATTCCCCTTTAAGGCCCTGCAGGTTTGTGTCCTGGACCCTCTCGTCACCAGGCTAGCAGATGTGGCTAAATGGGGAGGGCTGGGAGGCCTGGGGTCCAAATCCCAGCTCTGGCCCTGACTGGCTCAAGTATAGTTTGTCCAAAACTGAGAAACTGATCTTGCCACCTAACCTGTTCCCTCGGTGCTGATCTCAGCATCTTCAGCTCTCCTTCTCACCCACTTCTCTCCAGCCACAGTCCGCCTTGTTCCTCCTCAAACATGGGAGGTCCCTGCCTCAGGATCTCTGCACTGGCCCTTCCCTCTGCCTGGAAATGCTTTCTCCTCAGATACACACACGGTATGCTCCCTTGCCTCCTGCAAATCTTTATACAAATGTCACCATCTCAATGAGGCCAAGCCCCCCCGCCTACCCCAAACCCTTTACGTGCTCTGTATTTTCCATAGCAGTGGCCGTGTTCTGCAACACTATATAATTTACTTATTTATTTGGTTTTTAGCTTATTGTCTGCCTTCCTCCACTAGAATAAAAGTACCCTAGGGAATGGTAGAATCTAAGTAGTAAGTATACAGGTATTCCCTATGAAACTATTTTAACTCTAATATATGTTTGAAATTTTTCATAATGAAATGTTAGGGCAATATACCCAGAAGGCAGGAATTTATCAGCTTTGTTTACTGGTGTATCCCCAGTGTCTGGAACAAAACCTGGCATACAGTAGGTACACAATAAATGGTGTCAAGTAAAGGAATTCATGAATAAATAGAGTTGCTTTGGGCAAGTAATTTCATTTCTTCAAAACTCAGTGTCTCGACTGCAAAGCAGGCAGAATAGTAGGTACTTTTATTTATTCAACAAGTATTTATTGATCATCTACTACACATCTGGACTGTGGTAGGTACCAGGATACAACCATGAACAACGACCAGGTTCTTCTCATGGAGCATGCGTTCTAGTAAGGATTACAAACAGGTAAACACAATCACAAGTTCATTTAACTTCAACACCACCCATGAAATCTCCAAATGCCAGTATATTCCATCAGTCTAGGGGCTTCCAGAAGGAACTCTGAGCTGAGTGGCATCTAAATTGAGAGCTAAAGGATATGCAGGAATTATCTCATCGATATCCATTTCCTTCTTTTCCCTTATTAATAAAATCCTGATATTCTGTTTTATTTTGTGTCCTGAGGGTAACAATGTATCCAGTTAAAAATCTTCCTTCACTAGCATATCCTGCAGCTAGGGCTGGCCATCTGGCATACTACTCACAGTACTGTCCAGTGAAAGCAGGGGAGAGTATACCTTTAGCTCTTCGGCTCCTTTTCCTCTCTCAGCTTCCACATCTGCTGATGTGACACCTGGAGTTGGTCAAGCAGCCAATTTGGAACCATGAGAATAGAAGCTACAAGAAGATGAAAAAGCTGGGGTCCCTACTGGCATCTCCAACTCACTCTACCAGTCATGGCCTGTCTACCACCAAGCTTATTATTCTTCAATCCAAATGAAACCCTGCCTATTCAAACATTACAGTAGAGTTTCCCCGTACTTACAGGCATGGGCAATCCTGTTATCCTATGCAAGATATTAGTGAGGGTAACAGCATGAAAGTGAAATATTCTAAGCCCAGACCACAGCATGGGCAAAGGTCCAAAGGTGCAAGTGAGAAAAGCCAATTCAAGCAACAGGAAGACATTTAGTGTGGCTGGAATGGAATAGATAAAAAGAAGGGGGTGAGGCCCTGACCAGGTGACTCGGTTAGTTGTACGGGACGAGTGTCGTCCCGTACACCGTATACCAAAAGGTTGCGGGTTCAATCCCCAGCCAGCCACGCATGGGCAGCAGCAATCGATGTTTCTCCCCCATCTCTCTCTCTCTCCCTCTTCCTTCCTTCCTCTCTCAAAAACCAATGAATGTCCTCAGGTGAGGATAAAAAATATATATGAGGTCTGTCTGGAAAAAGTCCAGCCATTGTTAATCTAACAAAAACAGTTTGTATGACATCGATATAATTTGGCAGCCAAGGAAAGTGCACTGAAATGCACATGTGTGAACAATGACAACTTCACTGTACTAGTCAGTGGGAGTGGTAGATGCCCTTGAGTGAGCATGTGTGCTGTGTGGCTGTTGCATTCAAAATAAGCAAGGACAGCAACGACTCTGCATCAAATTTTGCATTAAGCTTGAACATTCCTCCACAGAAACTATTCGGATGACTCAGAAGATTTTCGGGCACAATGCAATGAGTGCAGCACAAATAAAAGTGGGGCACAAATGCTTCAAAGGTGGTTGAGAATCTGTTGAAAGCGATCCATGCTCCAGAAGGCCTGCATCAAGAGGAACCCCTGAGAATGTCGAATGTGTATGGGCTGCAATCAATAAAGTTCAGCAACTGACGGTGCGAGAACTAGAAGCTGATCTGGGGATTCCAAAATCTACTGTGTCCGAGATTTTGACGTAGGATTGTGGCCTGAAACGTATCGTGGCAAAATTTGTTCTGCAGCTTCTGCTACCAGAGCAGAAGGAACATCATGCTGCAGTTGCTAATGACTTGATTCAAACCGCTACCAAAGAACCAGATTTCCTCAAGAGGATCATAACACTGAGGGGGACTGAGGCATCATTGTCCTGTGTACAATGTTCTTGTATCTTGTGTCTTCTTCAATAAATGTCTCTATTTTTCATATTACATGGCAAGACACTTTTTGGACAGACCGCATATATAAAAAAAAAAAAAGGTGGTGAATGATGAGGTTGCAAAAGTAAACAGGGATCCCATCCAGAGGGGTTTTAAATCAAATTAGAGAAGTAGTGAGGAGCCATCACAAGCTGCTAAGAAAAATGAGTTAATTTATGTAAAGTGTCCAATATACAGTGGTTGTCCACAAAATGATAAGCATTGTCTCACTTTTATTAAACCATTTTATTGTGGTATAATTGACATGTAAATAGTTGTATGTATTTAATGCATGCAATACTCAATTTGGGGTAAGTACACACCCATGAAACCATCACCACCACCAAGGCCATAAACAGCCATCACCTCCCAAAGCTCCCTCCCTTTATTATACTCACTGCCATTTTTGTGTGTGTGGTAAGAATATTTTACACAAGATCTACCCTCTTGGCAACACTTAAGCATACAATACAGCACTGTCAGCTACAGACATTATGTTGTATAGTAGATTTCCAGGACGTATTTATCCTGCGTGACTAGAACTTCACATGCTTTGACCATCGCTCCCCCTTCTGCACTGCAAAGTGCAGTGCTGTATTTTCACCTTTTCAGCAAGACGAAGAGACAACCCGTGATGGGAAAGATATTTGCAAACCATGTATCTGATAAGGGGTTGCTATACAAAATATATAAGGAACTCATACAACACAATAGCAAAAATATAAAGAACTCGATTTTAAAAACAGGCAAAGAACCTGAACAGACATTCCTAAGAAGACATGCAAATGGCCAGTAGGTACACGAAAAGGAGTTCAACATCACTAATCACCAGGGAAATGCAAATCAAAACCACAGCGACATAGCAATTCATGCCTGTGAGGATAGCTATTATTTAAAACAACAACAGTGACAAAAGTTAAGTGTTGGTGAGGCTGTGGGGAAAGGGGAAGGTTTGCACATTGTTGGTGGGAATGCAGATTGGTGCAGCCACTCTGGGAAACCGCATGGAGGTTCCTCAAAAAGCTAAAAATACCACCGCCATATGATCTATTCTGGGCATCTATCCAAAGGAATTAAGATCAAGATCTTGAAGAGAGACCTTCATTCTCGTGTTCACTGCAGCATTATTCACAAGAGGCAACAACCTAAATGTCCACTGATGGATAAATAGATAAAGAAAGTATGGCCTTATCCATACCATGGAGTATTGGTCAGCCTTTCCAAAGAAGAAAATCCTTTAAAAATAAAAATAAATAGAAGGAAATCCTGGAATCGGACACCATGGATGAACCTGCTGATGCTGGGTGAAAAAAACCAAACACAGAAGGACAAATACAGTATGATCTCACTTTTAGGAAAGTGTTTTTTTTAACCTTTTAATTCACACAAACAACTCCAACAAAATGGAGATACAACCCAGGTAACTGCCAGGCTGCCCTAGACTGCAGACCCGGGCAGAGTGCGGGGCGCAGAGAGGAGGAGCCCCTCAGCGGTGGGCCGCCAGGGCACCGCGCTGTCCGCATCTGCGGCTGTCTGGATTCACTCCCACGGTGACTCACCGCAGCGCCCGCCCCAAGGCCCCTCTCTAATCGACCATGTTGCCCCGTGACGTGCAAGCTCATCTCAGAAAACAGTAGAAACCAAGGCAAGGCAGCTTCCTGAAGGCCTTTTCCCTCCCTTCGCTGTCCCTGGGCTGCTTCACGCAGAGGGTAGCGGACGCCTAAATGAGGGTTTGATCAATGGAGGCCAGGTTGATACTGATAAAGCGGCTGCAGTTTCTGCAAATCACCCAGTGCTCATAGATACTGAAGATTAATTTTTACAAAGACGGGGCAAAGGGGGAGAAAAAAACAAGTCAATTTAGTTTCCGATTATTACTTTCTCCAGAAAGCACTGAAGAGTCAAAAGTTTAACTGATGTACATTAGACAGGGAGACAAATCCAGAAATATCACCCAATTACCCGGTAGCTTCTAGAAGGTATTTTTCATGACAGCAGGTGGGTTTGCCTTTTCTAAATCAGGAAGGAGACAAGACACCACTAAAAGGATGTTGACTTGGCCCACTGCACAAGCACTAACCTCGCCAGACAAACTCAGGCCTGAACATTTGTCCTCACTCTACAGAGTGTCCTTGAAAACACATTTCCACTGACTTCCTAGTTATCTTTATTTTATATTGTATATATCTTTAGGCATTATACTAACTGTTCCTTTCTGGAACAACATAGATTTTATTATTTTTTTTAAATATTTTATTTATTTATTTTTAGAAAGAAGGGAAGTAGAAAGAGAGGGAAAGAAACATCAATGTGTGGTTGCCTCTCACATGCCCCTTACTGGGGATCTAGCCTGCAAGCCAGGCATGTGCCCTGACTGGGAATCGAACCGGCAACCCTTTGGGTTACAGGCCCATGCTCAATCCACTGAGCCACACCAGCCAGGGCTAGATTTTATTTTTTTACTACAAGGAAATTACAGATGAAAGTGCTTAGCCTCCCTAGGCCTCTAGTTTCGCATCTGGAGAGTGGGTACAGTCCAGGGTGTGATGCATAGCACAGCCTCACAGCCCTGAAGCCCCTGGTGTGAGGGGCCAAATAACGCTCTACCGGGGGGCTGTGCTGGGCACTATAAGGATATTTAGTGGCGTCCCTGCTCCACTCACTAGATGCCAGCGGCATCCACCCCTGGGGACCCCCGCTGTGACAACAAAAAAAATTGTCTCCAGATATTGCCAAATGTCCCCTGGGGAACAAAATTACTTGCCTATAATAATGAACAAACAAATACCTAATATTCATAAGAGTTGGAAAAACGCCATTCAAAAAAAATCTTCCATATTGTACTCCCATAAACAATAGAACCACATTCTACAAGAGTTACGATGCCTTGTTCACATCCATGTCACCGTCAGAGAACCTGAGGCAGAGTCTTTCACAACATGGATCACACAGCAACTTCCTGAGTCAAGACTGGCTCCCCGGGTGTGCAGCCCGCCCAGCTGCCTTGCGCTTAGAGGGCCCCGCTCTGTGGCTGGCGTCTTGAAATTCCCCACAATTTTTTAACAAGAAGCCCTGCATTTTCATTTTGCTCTGGGCCCTACAAACTCAGCCTTGTCTGAGTTGATTATTTTAAACTCAGGTTCTTGAAGAAAATGACTATTTCAAAAAGATATCTGCACCCCCATGCTCCCTGCAGCATTATTCACAGCAGGCAAGACATGGAAACAATGTAAGTGTCCCTCGACAGATGAACAGAAAAAGGAAATATGGCATATACATACAATGGATTGCTATTCAGCCACAACAGAAGAAGGAAATCCTGCCTTTCGTGACAACATGGCTGAAACTTGAGGGCATTATGCTAAATGAAATAAGCCAGACAGAGAAAGACAAATACTGTATGATCTTGCATACATGTAAAATCTAAAAAAGCCAAACCCACTGAAACAGAGAGTGAGGTGGTGGTTGTCAGGGCCTGGTGGTGGGGGATGGGGAGGTGCAGGTCAAAGGTACAGACTTCGCTATAAGATGAGCAAGCGCTGCAGATCTAAAGTACAGCATGGTGGCCATATGAGGGAGACCCAGGAAAAACCAGAATTATGTTCTGGAGGGCGGGCCCCTTGTAGCACAAGCTTCCCCAGCTAGGTGAGTGTTCTGGGAACCCATCTGTATCAGTGTACCAACTGGTGTTGTTGTGAGAGGCTGCGTTCAGCTTCGGGGAATTTTTCTGGAATAATGTTTGCCCATATCATGATGGATGTTTGCCCGTATAGTGATGGGTGATTTATGAGCGCACCTGCCCACACCGCACTGAGTGTTCAGCAGTTCTTGACCCAAAACGGCCTGACCCCCATCCCTCACCCTCCCTATGCACCTGATCTCACCTGAGCAACTTGTTTTTGTTTCCCCAGATGAAAAAAGTCCTCAAAGGGAAACATTTTGCCAATGTGAAAGAAGAGAAACAATGGCAGAAGCACTAAAATGCATCAAAATTGACAAGTTCAAAAACTGTTTTAAGCAGTGCAAAAAAAGTCTCGATAGGTATATTTCATCAAATGGAGAGTAATGGGGAGGTGACTGAATTTAAACATGTAAAAGTGAATATACAATTTTTTATAAATAAATTGTGGTTTGGGGGGTCCTCCCTTGTAATTAATAATGTGGTATTATATATTTGAAAGATGCTAAAACAGTAGATCTTAAATGTTCTCACCACAAAAAAATAACTATGTGAGGTGATGGGCATGTTAACTAACCTTATTGTGGTAATTTTTCACAATATGTACATACTACCATCATATCATACACCTTAAACTTAGACGATATTATTTGTCAGTTATTTCATTAAAGCTAGAAAAAAAATAAAATAAACTCAGGTTCCTGGACCCTACTATTTTGCAATAGTTCAGCCTGCAAGTGATACTTCTTTGATTCTCTGACTTAAAATGAGAGAAAGGTTTCTCTCTGAAACTTAGAGAAGTCCATTAAAAGTAACCTTTCATTTTAAATGTGGAAAATGTATAGCAGATGTACAAAACGGGCTGGAAAACAGAACTCTGATATTAGTCTGGTAGGGTCCAATGACTTCATGGCAATGGATATAAAAATACTTAAAACATTTAAATTGTCTACTCTTTCCATTTTTACTTCTAAATGAGCTAAGAAAAAGTCAGATTATTTGAGAGGAATGAAAAAGATTAACTGTCATGAAACCAAAACCATTCCTGAACTCCCCACTTACATGTAGGGGATGAAACTGGCCTGGAATTTCCCTTGTGGGAGAGGGAGAGCTTTGCTGACTAGGTTTTCCCAAGTGTGATTTATCCTGAGTCAGGTTTGTTGGTGTTAATCACTCGTACTCCGGCTACTCCCCTCACCCCCAGCGCTAAACCAGGGACTGCTAAAGGGGAACAAAATAAGCGTGCCTTGCTCAGAACAATCGAGGCCCCTGGGGATGGGGAAGGAAGAGCGTATCTACTCTGGGCATTTAGGCAGCCGATGCAGGAACAGAATTAGGGAACTCTCAGCAAAGAAGAAGGTTAATGCTATTAACCCAGCAAACACATACCTAGTAGTAGATGCTCAATAAACACTGTTTCAATATATCAATGCCTGGGTCACTGAGTGTGAACAATGGCTGGCAACTTTCTAAAAGAAAGACAAAATAGAAAAGGTCATCCCAGACACAAGAGTGGTGCAGAATGAGCCCAGAGTGACTTGGATATTCAGAGGAGATCTTAGAGGATTTAGCCAGCTCGATTCCATGACTCAGAGCCATCGGTGCAAACTAAAGAGGGGCATGAGGGTGCATTTGTTTCAGGCAAATACAAACATGTTGCTCCCTGGCTAGTAACGGGCACAGCATCTCACAGTTCACAAAGCTCATGTCCATCCATTAATCTCACCATTTGATCCGAAACACAAACTCAGGTGACGGCCAGGTCAGGTCCTGAAAAGTAAAAATACTGTTGAGAGAAATACTGTTGAGAGAGAATCAAAATAAATGGCTACAAGTAACAAAGAGTTCATTAATTAGAAAACTCAATATTGAGAACAATAAAGTAATTTTAAAAAAAAAAGAAAACTCAATATTGTTAAGAGGGAAATTCTTCCCAGTTCTCTGTACAATCAATGCCATCACACTCAAAATTCCAGCAGGGGTGTTCTGGAGAAATTGACGAGATGACTCTAAAATTAATATGAAAATGCCAAGAACCGTGCCCCCCACAAAAAAAAGACCAGTTGGAGGAGAACAAAGATGCAGACTTATATTACCACATTATCAATACTCATTGTGAAGCTGAGATCATGAAGACAGCGTGGAAATGGCACGAAGGTAGACAACGAACAGAAGAGGAAGTCCAGAAAGTGCGTGACCAAGTTGCCATGTGATTCAGTGAGAAAAGAAGGCCTCCAGCAAGCGCTGGTGGGTCAACAGGACGGCAGTGTAAAGTGTCAGTGGTGACATAGGGCAACTTGAACTCTCGTACTTCACCAGGGAAAGTGCACACTGGCACGGTACAACCTCCTTGGGAAACTGCTTGGCCACATCCACTAAAACGAACATATGTATATCCTGTAACCCAGCGATTTCACTTCTGGGTATGTATGTAATAGAAATTAATGATATATCTGCCAAAAGGTTTATTATGAGAATGTTCAGCAGTTTTAATCATAATTGCCATAAACTGAAAACAACCCAAATGTCCACCACACGTGATTTGTTTATACAGTGGAATGCTATACAGTTTTTAAAAAATATGGCTATGTGAAACAACATAACAAAAATGTCAGAAATGTGTTGCACAAGAGAAGCCATGCACAAAAGTAGTACATAAAGTACAATTCTCCTTATAGGCAGTTCACGAACAGACACATTCGTTAAGTGAAAAAAGTCAGAACAGCAGTTGTCTTTGAAAGACAGTGACTAAAAAGGGGCTCGGGTGAGCCTTCTGGGCGCTGCAAGTGTTCTCGATCTGGGGACGGCTGTACAAGCCCATCCACACCTGAAAACTTACAAGCTACACACTTATGACCTGTACACTTGACTGTGCAAGTCATTCTTCATTACAAGAGATAAACAAAAAACCAAGGACACAGAGTTAATGTGTGTTCTATGACGCATTTTTGTCCTCTGAAAGCGTCTTTTTTTAATCAAGACTTTGAAAACCTGAATTTCTTTGTATCACATTTTTGCAGGCCCCTAAGTCGCTCTCCAGGCAAACCTCTCCCTTCTTCCGGATGTCACAATCTGCTCGCAGCAGATTCCTGGATCTGCCCAAGAGACAGCTTTGCCTCAGAAACTCCCTATTAGCCTGGCCAAACCTTCCTGGGAATGGAGCTGACCCGTACTTCCTTCCCTCCCTCCTATGACAGGCGCCAACCACATCACATCCCGAGGCTCTCCCTGCCTACCCTTGCGTCCTCCCCATTTTCCTCCACAAGAACTTCCCCTCCAATAAATTTCTTGCACAATTTCTCCTGTTTTGCCTTCTGCTTCTCAGAGAACCTGATTGGACATACCTACTATATAAAGACAACTGATAATTTGTGTGTAGTTTCTTCTTTCTAAATACATTTAATTTATATGGCTTTCATTTTGTTTTCTTTCCCCAGTTTATATTATAAATATATGCACCATCTTATGTCATTATGCTTTGTGTATATTATTTATAATCTATAAGATTCCATTGTATGGAAAGATTATAAATATTATCTACTCCCTTTTTTTGAACATTCAGAGTCTTTGCAATTTTTTCCTAATTAAACGATGCAACAATAAATGCTTGTGTGAGAGCTTGGTAAGGTCTACTCAGAACAGGTCAGGGTGCTGGGGGCCTCCTCATCAGGGAAGGGGTATTTCAGGGGCTGCCTGGGACAGATAAAGAAGTTCTTCACCAGCCAGCAGGCTACTCAGGTTCTGGTTCTGATTCTGCCGTATCCTAGCTGATTGACCCTGGACAAGTCACTTAGTTTCTCTGGGATAATGTTTCCTCCCCCATCAAATGGAGAAAATACCAGAGGAGGATCCTTTCTGAATATCAAATTCATGCCATCATTTTCGAGAAATATTGGTTACCAAGGCTGGAGCAATGGTTGGCCAATGGGTACAGAATTACATTATGTAGGATGAGTAAGTCTAGTCATCTAATGTAAAGGATAGTGACTGCAGCTAATAATTCTCTACTGAACACTAGAGACTTGCTAAGAGAGTAGACTTCAGGTGCACTCGTCTCTCTCACACACACACACACACACACACACACACACACACACGATAGCTGTGTGAGGAGATGATGCATTAATTAGCCTGACTGTAATAATCAGTCACTATGTACATCAAATCATCATGTTGTACCTTAAGTACAGACACTATTTAACAAAATATACAAAATAAATGAAAAGGGGGATCCCAGAGAGCTCTCCCCACCCCTCCACCATGTGAGGACACAAGGAGAAGTCGGCAGTCTGCAGCCGGAAGTGGGTTCTCACCAGAACACGACTGTGCTGGCACCCGGATCTCAGACTTCCAGCCTCCAGAAACGTGAGAAATAAATGTCTGCTGTTTGGAATCCACCCAGCTTGTGGTAATTTCTTACCACAGCCTGAGTGGACTAAGACAGTGCGGACCCAGGTAGGGAAATCACTGGGCCTAATTTGCCATCACCGACCACAGTGGGGCTCTGCACGAATGGCCAGGGAGCAGACCGTTAGAAGCAAGAAATAACAGGAGGAGGTAGGACTGGAATGCTGTGGGGAGGCAGCTGCTACTGAGAATCCCGTCCCTCAAATGCATCTTCCACAGTGAGACTCACAGATGTAGCATCAACATGCCCTGGAGAACCGCCCTCGGAAGAACTGCCCTCGCTGCTTTCCAGAGCACCTGCTCTCCAAGCGGGCCTGATGCACCCCTCAGGGCAGCCACTGGCAGAGCCCGTGGTCCATGGCCACTTTCAGGAGGCCAGGCCCCGGGCTCATGGGGCCCCCTGAGCCCTGCCTGTCACTACAATCATGAATGTGTCCATCTCTTCCCACTTCTGCTTCCTCACCTTCTTCCACATTCTTTCTTTTAAAGTCTTATTGGGGAAGAGCTGAAGCTGGAGAATAAAAAGCAACACAACCAGTATTTTGGGGGGAATCAGCTTGAAACACAGTCAACAGCCCTGCCAAAAACAAAGGGGAAAATGCTAAAAACGTTCACGTCCCTTCCATTGCTCTGACCAAGACTTGAGAGGGTGCTCCAAATGGGGAAATATACTCAGGGCTCTGGCATCCGGAGTCGGGAAACAGCCCAAGCTTACCTATCCCGAGCAGTGCTACATTTCCCCGGGCCCTTCCCCTACCACCCCATGACACCACTCCCATTTAGCAACAAAAATACAACCTTTGGAAAGAGAAGGAAAATAACTAGTTAAAAATAACACATCCCCAGCATTTACTCACCTTCTTCATCCTCACCCTCACCGCTGCCAAAAAAAAATCTCATTTATAATGTTGATTTTCTCATCTCTTTCGCATACCACACAATTGGGTAAATAAGTTCTGTGTTCAATCTTTTAACGGGGGTTATTCAATTTACTCAAGCCAATGTGAATATTTCCCCCTGGTTTCCATGACAACCTCTCTGCACATTCAGTCTTCATATAAATGAGTTATTGCTTTTATGTTCTCATACCCTAAGACAATGGGGAAATTAACATAATGTGGTCATACCAAAAAAAAATCAAAACAATCAAAATCCTCATATCCTCCCCAGAAATTCACAGACAGCGTTCTGTGAAAAAGAACCAAAGAGAAATGAGGCCCCTGCGTCTGACAACACTGTTAACATTAGAGATTTCATTTCAGATGCATTTAAATGAAGCCAGACCATAATGGGGTTTTTAAAAGTATAGAATAGAAAACCAAAGTGAAGGGAAAAGAGACGTAAAGGCAGGGACCCAAATTCATCTCCGGTCCACACATCCTCCCACGTAGCGGGCACGCTCTGCCTCACTCTCTGCACTCGGGCCACACTGGCATCCCTGCCCCAGGGCCTCCACACAGGCTGTTCCCTAGGCCTGGAACATCCTTCCCCTGTGAGTCGCCCCAGGCCGGCTTTGTGTGGTTAATTCCTACTTATCCTTCAGGTCTAAGCTTAGAAAGGTCACTTCCTCTGCAAAGTCATGCTTTGCCACCTGTCAACACTAGGTGGTCTTCCTTGTTGCCTGGGTTTTCCCAGAAGCAGATATTAAGAGAAGGGTTGAAGGCAAGTGGTTTATTTGGAAAGCAATTCCAGGAGACAGTGGTATGATAATGGAGAAGTGACACAAGACAAGGGAAGAAGCCAATCTGGGGTGTGTTGAGCAGTTAATTGGGCAAGTAGAGCTCAGTCCCACTGGAACCTGAAAGATAGCACAGAGCATGTGCCTTCTTAGAGGTGAGCAAGGTAGGACAACTACTTCCAGTAATTGCTGAGGTATCCTCAATTACTGGAGAGTGTGCATTTCTCTGCATTTCCAGCCTGCCCTACTAGGACCTAGCTGAGTAGCTGAGAAAGCCCCAGGCATCATTACAGGTGCTTGCAGTAGAGTGAATACCAGAGAATATGGGCAAGGCACCAGCCGCATCTGCCACATCCTCCAATGCAAACAACATAATTATTACTAGAGACTGGTGATCAATGGAATAGGAGACAAGAAGTTCAATTCAAAGCCAACAGGCAAGACATGATGGGAATACAAATGAAGACAGAGGCACAGGAACAGAGGGGAAAACATAAACTCAAAAGATATTGAAGACCTTGACTCTAGGTCTGGGTGACTGACTGGATGCTGGGGTACAGGTTTTAGCCAAAGAGCTGGAGACTCTACAGAAGGGAGTATGTAAGGTCTATCCTAAAATCCTCCATCATCTCATTTGCTAGCCAGAGGCACACCTGGTAGGATGGCCCAACCCAAGGCAATTCCAGTTCACAGAGCAAGGAAGACCAACATTGGTCCCAGGTGTGGGAGTGGCTGCTCCCCCAATGGGCTTTAGAATGAACTCAGTCTCTGATCGTTGAACTTAGAATCCTAAGCCTCTAAGCCTCCTGATGGTTCTCATTGAAGAAAGTAATTTGATTAACCATTAATAGGAAAGTGCATCATTAAATACTGATATAACTATTCAATCAAATATTATGCAACCACTAAAAAATGGTGATTATTTGGGGTAGGGATTCATAAAGATGTGTGTGTAACGAGATAATAATAGCCAATATGAATTATGTTTCTTGTTTGCTCACCATCTTCGCACACTACTATGAAAGTCCAAGAAAGGCAGGGATGTTTGTTTTGTTTCATGCTGGATCCTCAGCATCTATAACAGTTCCAGGCACAAAAGTACCCAGCAGCCAACAGGGTGACATTCACAGTCTGGCACCCAGTCAAAAATAACTCAGCCTACCCTGGGTGGGGGCAAGGGCTGGCCTTCACCATACCCACAAACTCCCTGAGGTTCTGGATTCCCTGGTAGCTGCTAGGAGGGGCTGGGTGATCAAATGGAAAGTACGGGATGGAGCAAACTTTGGCCAATAAAACAGGAGGCGGGAGGGAGCTGGCAGATAAATGGCTCACCCTTGAGCACCAGGGACAGGTCTGACATGCAGCCATTCTGCAGAGCCTCTCCAGAGGTGTCCCCTTTCTGCAAAGCTGTGGCCCACTCAGTCCTATGCACCTCCTTACATTTGCTCTCTCTCTGTGTCTGCCCCACTTCCCTCCCTCCTCCTCCTTCCTGCCTCCTTCCTCCTTCCTTGGGACTACAGCCCAATCAAGAATTAGTTAAGACATTTTCTATCAGGCTCCACTGCTAGGCTGAGAAAACCCTTCCAAAATCTGTCACTCATGGAGTATCTCTGGAAGGGTAGTAGTCCGGTTCATTCCAAACTTAATGGCTTAAAACAACCACGGTTATTACAGTACATCTCCCAATGATGAGCATCAGGAATTCAAGCAGGGCAGAGCTAGGAAATCCATGTGGTGTATACACTGGAGGCATTCAGTGGTATTCACCTGGCTTCCAGGCCGCTCTGAAGAGTCCCAACAGCTGCAGTGACATGTCAGGTGCTCTAGTGGGGACAGCTGGAAGCTGGGCTCAGTGGGACCGCTCTCCCTCTCCATGTCACCTCAGGGTCCCTCCATGTGTCTCTCCAGCAGTGCCATCAGACTTCTTACACAGTGGCTCGGAGCTCTAAAACTAAGAGTTCCAAGAAGCTGGAAGCAGAAACTTCCAACTGCTTAAAGGCTAGGACCAGAACCAGCATGGCCTCGCCTGTATGGCTCTATTAGCCAAAGCAGTCACGGGCCAGCCCAGGTTCAAGCGGAGGAGAGTCAGAAACCACTTTTCAACAGTGGAATGTCAACAAGGCTGCAGCCGTCTCATCATCTCCAGACAGAGACACACAGCACACGGGGAACAGGGGCAACGTGAAGACTGAAGCGTGAGGGTAGACGGACCCTTTCCTCCTGTTGGCATGACTTTCCATGTGCATGTCACACTTTCCATCAAATAAAAAATGTGGCAAGAGAAAAGGAGGGGAGGAGGGACAATGTCAATACTCTGAATCCCCATCCTCTATGGCAGAGTCAATAGAAAATGTCTTATATTGATAAATCAAGAAACAGCTGCATAAGCATCTTATTTGGAGTTACAGAGATAAACACCAGAAGACCTAAAAATAGAAACAGCACTTCAAGCAGTTGCCTCTGGGGTCCAGGGACCGGAGGAGAGAGGAGGGAAACGGCCAGGAACCACTGCTTTCGGAAGAAGCCCTTCTGTCCTTTTTACTATGTCTACACATTCCTTTGATTTAAAAATTTTAAAAGGGGAAAAATAAGAAAAACTGTTGATGGTTATCTTTAAAGCTAAGTAATTAAACCTGGAAAAATTTCATTTTTCTAAGTAAAAAAAAAAAAGTAGCAGGATACATAACTGTATTCAGTCTGGTTGCAAGCATGTTCATTTTTTAAAAAAAGAAAGAAAAACACATATATGGGGGAAGGAAAGACTCTAAAGAAATGTACCCACCAAATGTTTCCCAAAGTTTCAGCAATGTGATTCTCTTATTTTCATAATGAAAAGAAATGTTCTTTACTTTAAATAAATAAACTGAGAAGTGATTAAATTAAAATGTCAGAAGAGTCTCTGAAGAACTCTCAACCACTACACTAGACCCTTGTTTTAATTCCCAAAGCCTCCCAGGTAGGGCATGGTTCTATGGGTGGGGGGGCCTCTGTCCACACACGCTGGCAGACTCTAGCCAGCTAGGCCTGTGGACTTGCTTATAAAACCTTCCCAGAGAGAATTTAGTCCATGTAGCTTAATTCAGCTGATCAGTGACTTTTGTAAGCTGCACATATATTCAGTTGTGAATCTGAAATGCTCAGTCATTAAATAAATGTTTATTGAGTACCTTACAATATACCAGGCAAAGTGCTAGAGGCTGGGTTATAGCGATAAATGAGATAGGTAAAATCTCCATCCCATTGGAGCCATAAATTAGTCAGGGAGACAGACAAGTTACCTGGAAATTACATACTTTGAAAGTACAAGTGGGAGGAGATAACCTGGAGGACTTCCTGCAAGAGGCCAAATCTAAGCTCAGACTCAAGGATGAACCAGAGCATATCAGCCTCCAAAGGGAGAAGTGTTTCCAGCATAGAGAATACAATATGCAAAAGGTCAGAGACAAGATAGGAAATGGTGAATTCAAAAAACCACGAGTGTTCCTTAAATAAGATACCTGTGATCAGAAGAGCAAGTCCCAAAGGACTACTTGTTTGAGGGCTTGTGGGGCTGGACCAGCCCAACTGGAATTCTAGTCCTGCCACTTACAAGCCACATGGCCTCAGCCTAGGTACTTCACCTCCTTATGCTTCAATCTCCATAGCTTGTATCTTACCCTGTTCGGGCTGCTATAATAGAATATTAGAGACTAGGTGGCTTATAAACAACAGAAATTTATTTCTCGTAGTTCTGAAAGCTGGAAAGCCCAGGATCAAGGCACCAGCAGTTTCAGTATCTGATGAGAGCCTGTTTCCTGGTTCATAGACAGCACCTTCTCATTGTGTCCTCACATGGCAGAAGGGACAAGGGAGATCTCTGGGCCCCACCTCCTAATAAAACTTGGTGGGTAGGATTCAACATATGAATTTGGGGGCAGGGGCACAAACATTCAGCCTATAGCACTGGGCTCTTTCTCCTTCCCCATCCTTTCCCTCCCTTTCTTTCTCCAGAGAGCCCTCCCGCAATGAATCACACCCACCCAAATCCTACATCAGGCCTGGAAGGAGCCCAACCTCAGTCACACAGCTTGCAGGGACTCGGACCGGGCATTCCCACTGCACAGGCCACGTGTGAGACCACCAGACTGCACCGTGCTCACTGCTGGGTCTATATCATGAAATCAAGCACAGTTGTGATGCCAACCCCATGCCAGCATGTAGCCCCCTTCTGGGAAACCAAAGGTGTACCAGATGTCATCTCAGACCAAGAAGGGCTGATCCAAAGGAAAAGAAGACACAATTTACAATAGCCAAGTGCTGGAAGCAACCTAAGTGCCCATCAGCAAATGAGTGGATCAAAAACTATGGTACATTTACACAATGGAATATGAAACAGCAGAAAGAAAGCAGGAGCTCCTACCCTTTGCGACAGCGTGGATGGATCTGGAGAGCATTACGCTAAGTGAAATAACCCAGGCGGTGAAACACAAATACCATATGATCTCACCTTTAACTGGAACCTAATCAACAAAACAAACAAGCAAGCAAAATATAACCAGAGACATTGAAATTAAGAACAAACAGACAGTAACCAGAGGGGAGGAGGGAGGGGATAATGGGAGGAAGGGTTTTCAGGAACAACTATAAAGGACACAAGGACAAAACCAAGTGGGGAGGTGGGGGGTGGAAGCAGGGGAGGGAGATGAGGATGGCTGGGGTGGGGGGCAGTGGTGGAGGGTAAATGTGGACAACTGTAATTGAACAACAATAAATTTTTTTTTTTTAAGTAAAAGAGGACAGAAGTAGACGCAGGTAATTCCAGCGCAGCCTACTACATTCTGAGGGGTGCCGCTGAAGTGCACAAATAAGGGCAGGACTTGAGCTTCGGACTCAGACCTAGTCCCAGTCCTACAAGTTCTGGAGCCTCAGTCTCTTCATCTGTGCCACAGCAATCATAGGGTTCATCTTGCAAGTTAGATTGCATGGTTGGCAGTGTGTCTAGCTTCTACCACATACTTGGTGTGTGTCCACTCCCTTCTCTCTTATTCCAGGCCACCTAGTCCATGAATGGCAGAGCTGAGAGCCTTCTCTTTAACCAAAATCAAAGAAAGTCTATTAAAGAGAAACTACCCCATAGCCCCTCCTGCCACCACCTTAATAGTTCATCTCTAAGTTATTCAATGCAAGAGACTAGCCCAGCTAAAATTATTCGAAATCGACCTTGAGATCAGGAACAAATTGGCCACTGCGGTCAGCGATTGGCAAATGCAATCTAAATGCCCCAGGCGGCATTAGTGCCTTCCACATTGACAGGAAGAGTCAATGTGCATCTTGGAAAATTCTGAAAAAAATTTAAAGGTCACCACATTTGTAGTCAGAATGGATTTTCTTGAGACCATGACAAAGAGACGGCCTAAACTGCAAAGATTCTAAGCTTGACAGTCCCAGTGTGGGGTGGCAGGGGGCAGAGGTGGGGGAGGAGGGGCATCAGGTGAAAAGACACCACCCACCCCCAACTCACAAACATCCAAGCTGCTCTGTGTGGGCATCCAAAGCCTCTCCCACTGCCCATTCTCCTCTTGAAGCTGCATGACCAGCCTGTGATACCCCGATGAACTGGGAGTACCACGCCAGACTGAAGCCAGCCCTCTGTTCCAAGGATGTGACCAAGCAGGGAAGCCAAGAAGACACAAATCAGTGAGGTGGGCTCAGACAATTCTGGAGGGAGGAAGTCTTAGGCCAAAGCAGGAAGACCAAACCGCAAGGCCAAGTCCAGAGGGAAGGAGTAGGATCATAATTGGGAAAGAGAGTGGGTCAGAGAAACAGGCTGGGAACCAGCAGGGACAAGCTAGGATCATAGCCTTGAGCAGCTTTACTAGTGCTGTCTGTTTTTGTTATAGGAATGGCAATAACATTAATGATAGCTAATATTTATTGGGTGCCTTCTGAAGCCAGGCACTGTGCTAAATTTTACTTGCATCTTCTCACTTAGTCCTCACAATGCTGTATGCAGTAGGGGCTTGTTCTGTCCCTATTTCACAGAAAAGAAAACTGAGTCTCAGAGAGGCTTTTCCAAGGTCACCCAGGTCATCTTGAAAACCCAGGAAATCTGGCTATGGAGTTCAAGACCCTGTCTGTGTCTCTTTATTACATGGGGATCTCAAGTGCGTGTCAGCTTCACGCAGATAAACAGCAAAAGTTAATTCAGAACGGAAGCCAGGTATTTCCATCCCATTTTCCAAACAAGCAAATTAATGTCCAATAAAAGTGAGGAGAATAGAGTTGTTCATGGAAACTGGATTCATGGGATCAAAATTTAAATTTATATACATTGATATATATAGTAAAATATATTAGTGTACATTATTGTTTAGTAAATATTACTCCTCTCATTCTTTCCACCTTGGGAGGAATAAAATTCCCTGTCCCATTAATGTTGGGTGAGGTTTGGTCAATGAAACACAAGCGTAAGTGACAGTGTTCCAGTTTCCAGCTTCCTGCCTTAAAAAGCATCAAATATTTCCACCCACGCCTCTGTACGCTGCCAGCGCTCACCAGGAAACCACTGCTTCCCCAGTCTGGGCTTCTGAAGGGAATGTAGAGATCAGACCTGAATGCAGCCTACGGCCTAGAGCGAGCAGCCTCCCCAGCCAAACCACAGACCTATGAGCAAGAAATGCATGCTTATTTTTATAGCCCACTGAGTTTTTGTGGTTGCTCATTATACAGCTAGAGGTGACCAGTACATTTACACATGGATATGTGTACATATTGTGTGTGTACATATTGTACAGGACATATATCTGTGGGTGTGGCATGGAGATATAGTTGTAAGGATACTGAAAGTATACTTCCATATATAAGAAATAGTGTAGGACAATAGTGTAGGATTTGGAGAAAGAATTAAGTTTGCATTCTTGTTTTGACACTTATTGGCTGTGTGCTTGGAGAAAAGTTACTTGACCTCTCTGAGTATATTTTCTCCTTTTGAACGTGGGGATACAAACTGTGCCTGCCTCATAGCATTATTGTGAAATTTAAGTGAAATAATACACATAATGAGCTTAGCATAGAGCTCAACACATACTCACTTATTCACTCAACAAATACTTATTGAGAAACTACATTTGCCAGGCTGTTTTTTAGGTGTTTGGAATACAGTTACTAGCTGTAGGAGTGGGGGCAGGGGGAAGGGGGAGGTGAGAACAGCAGGGTAAGACGAATCAGTAGTCATCAGGGAAGAGGAGGGAGTCATTCAACAAAATGCTCAGCACCTAATAAATCCTCGATAAATAGTAACAATTGTTTGTTTTCAGAATAATTAGCATACAAGAATCATGTGTTCAGCTATAGACAAAAAGTAAATCAGCCTCTCTACTCCCCAACAGACCCAGTCCTTGGAAGCCTCAGCAAACCACAGCCACAGATCCAGGACCTACACTGTGTGGACACAGCCGCAGGCACTTTTGAAGCTGATGTGCGAATCTTAAAAGTCAAGCCAGACTCATATAGCAGGGCTGAGGACAGGTAGGCCAGTTGCTTTTGGGAGGCTGGAGCTCTGCTTCTCCTTGAAAGAAGGAGGTTCCTGGGGCCAGAGCCACACTTCAAAGCCAACAATCACATCATACATGCTGCTAAGGGGAGCGAGCTAGGCACCAAGGAGCTGGGGGTGAGGTCAGCTGATGGGGACCCTTCATGCGAGTACGAGGGAACCATCGATCGACGCTTCAGAGATCTTAGAGGGTGGTGAAACACACAAGCCTTTTCAAACACATTTAATGTGCTGCCCTTGAGGCTGCCTCCTGTTTTTTGGCCCTAATTGGCAGGTTTTTCCATCTCAGCAACAGCTGCAGAAGACATTACATTGTGGTACAAGTGTGGTCTTCGGCAAGACAATCTGGTTTGCGTCCTGGCTGTCACTCACCAGCTGCCTCCCTGGGCTAGCCACTTAACCCAAAGAGCTACCCTCTCCCGTTGTTGTGAGAATTAAATGAGTTAACCTTATAACTCCTTATGTGTGAACACCTCACAAGCAAAGAGAGTGCTTGATGCAGTACCTGGTACGAAGCAACTACTCAGTCCTGGCTCTTATTAACAACTCATTCTGCAAATGAGGACACTGCGATTTGGACAGGCTAAGCAATTTGCTCAAGGTCAAATGGGTGCTCTGACCTTGCCAACAAACCATGGGATTTTGCCTCTACCACACTATCCCCAACTGAACTATTTCTCAAACAAACCTCAAAAATCCTCTAGAGATAAATGATGATGTACCCAGAGTCTTGCTGATTTAACTCAAGGGCCTAACAGATAAATATTTTCAGGACAGGGACAAAGTTGGCCTTGAGCACTATGGATGATAAAGTCATTGTAGGTGAACGTGGGCCTGAGGTTTGGTCCCTGTATCAACAGCAATTAGCACATAGGCTGTATGAACTCAACAGATTGAATATATTGGTCAGGTCACAAGCCCAGATGCTTACAGAGTCTGGGTAGTACTGCGGTAGCCATATGTCCCAGCTTGAACAATGAGAGTCCCACATCCTGGGACACAACTCGGTTCAGGGCAAACCAGGTCAGCTGGTCACCTAGGTTGTAGCATAACTGATTAAATGAGTACAAAGCTGTGCTGTCTCTGCTTTTCTGGGTTTTCCATTTCTGAGAAGCAATCATATGTAGAGGTCAGAGCAAGCAAGGCCGCTGGTGCCAACCTCACTTGGTTTACATCCTAGTTCCGTCGCTCATCAGCTATGGGCCTTGGGAAGGATCACCCACCTCTCTATGCCTGTTTCCTCACATACAAAAATTGACCTAACGGAGTACTGACCTCTAGGGCAGAGGTTCTTACCCCCAATACAATTGACATTTGAACCCAACCATTCTGTGCTTTGAGGGCTGTCCTGTGCATTGTAGAACACTTAGAAGCATCCTTGACCTCTACCGACTAGATGCCAGTAGCATATGCACACGCATACACACACACCCAAGTCACGACAATAAAAATGTCTCCTGGAGGCACAATTGTCCCTGGTTGAGAACTACTGGTCCAGACAGTGTTGTGAGAGCATAAACAAGGTGATGTGAGAATTAGATTCTGGATAGTCTGTTTCTACAGTAATGAACAGACTGAATCCTTAGCAATAAAGCAGAAAGGTGGCAAACCAAGAGACAAGCAAGCAGGACCTTGGATGGGCCAGAGGCTGTGCAGCCAAGCCACTGCAGGGTGGGATGAACTCTGCAAACAGAGCTGGCCTGGCCGGCATCCCTCTCACATAAGCCTGGGCTTCCATGTCACCCCAGATACCCCAAAAGTATCTGTAGGAGTAGTTGAATGAACTACTCCTTACTTGCTGGCACAGAACCATCATAGAGAGCAAATACCTCATCTCATTAAATATATTCCTTTCTCTCGAATGTGTACGTATTCTTGTAAAGTACATTTGTTCATCAATATTGAATGCTTACTGTGTACCAGGTATACAACAGTGAAAAGCAGACAAAAGTCTCTGCCCTCGTGGGGCTTTAACGTGTTGTGTTGGTTTGTGTATTATGTGTTTTTAACCAGCAGTTGTGCCATGCTGCAGAGCTGATTCTCATGTTCCTCACGCTTTCCCCCTTACCACTGTTTGCAGTATCTATCCATATTGCTGTGCTGCATCAGATCTGCTCTTCTAACCACTGCACAGTAGTGTTTATGCACTCACCATGTTTTGTTTACCTACTCCCCCACCCCCCAAAAGCCTTGGTGTATGAATCCAGGAGCAGAATTGTGGTGTCTTGGGTCAGGGTCACTCAGACTTTAATGTGCGCATGGCTCACCCAGGGATCTTGTTAGAAGGCAGATCCGTCTCAGAAGATCTGGAATGAGACAGAATTTTCATTTCTAATAAGCTCTCAGGTGATGCTGATGCTGCTGGTCTGGGACCACACAGGATACACACACTTCATTTGCTTTACTGCCAGACCTCTCTCCAGAATGGCTATATGAGTCAACAGTTCAAGTACCTGCCTTTAAAAGGAGCCACACCCCACTGGGCTCACCGACATGGTGTAGACTTGAGGGGCGTTGCCAGTAGCCTCCAATAACCAAAAACAACATGTCTCATGGTCAGTGAATACACATGACCATTTGCCTTCTGCTACCCTTGATTTCTAAGTATATCACAAAATCAGAGTCCCTAAATGCTGGAGTGGAGTAACCTAGGAGGCCAGCCAAACCGACCCTCTGGCTTTACAGAGGGAGAAACTGAGGTTCAGAGATGTGCAAAAAATCACAGACATTTTTGGCAGAGCCATGTTTATAAATTCCTGTCTCTTGGCACTGTGTTCCTCTGCGGAGCCCAGAAATCCATCCAGAACTTAAAGGAGTTAGTGCATTTTACTGATTTTGCTCCATCTCTCCCACCAAACACCGCCCTCCCCAACTAACTCCCCACCTACCCTGCTTTTTAATTCTTGCAAGAACCATCCACTTTGCGGCCAAGTGTTGACTTCAAATGATGTATGAAACGATTGACATTTCAAATCTTGCAGGCAGGATAGAGAATTCCGATCACAGCCCCGTCTGAAACATCTCCACATCTCCTTCCTACTCCTTCTGGGCCACAACTGTCCCCCCGCCAGCCCACTCCCTCCCCTCTACCCCAACATTAATTTCCCCTGATTCATTGCTCATGCCTTTGAGTTTTGCCTTTTCAAAGCAGAATGTGTTTCTGTAGCTGTTTCTCATACCTCCCTTGCCCTCATGAATATTTCAAATGCAATAGTGATATGATCGCTCAACCTTAGAGGCACACCAACTTTATCTTATTTATCTTACCGAGCTGCTTCCGATCCTGGGATTAAGTCCAAAACATCCTGAGAGTTTGTTTGGGCTGGTTTTCCCCAGGCTGTTGCTGCTGTGTGTGTATATCGTAAAGAGAAGCAGCCTCCCCTCGCCCCGGGCCCAGCCCCAGCCCCAGCCCCAGCCCCAGCCCCAGGCCCAGCCCTGGTTGTAGGGCCCTGGCCCCAGACACCCACCTGGTTCCAATCCTGTCAATCTTCCTCAAAGCGAGGTACAAGGTGCACTCTTCTCAAAAGCCAACTGGCAGGCCTCCTAATGTGTCCCTGTATGGCATAAATCTCCCCTAACCTCCAGCCCAAGGGTCCCTTGGAAGCACAAAACCAATTCACCATGTGACCTTGGGTAGGTCATTTCACACTTTGAGGCCAAGATTCCCTGTCTACAAACAAGGGGAGCAAACATATGACTCTAAAGTCTTTCCAGCGCTAAAGCTCCATGTGATGTAGTGTAACAAAGCTCTACCACTAACTGACAGGGTAACCCTTAACTAACTGTGTCTACATTTAACTAGCTGTGGACCCTCCACTGTGTCTACGAACCGTAGCACAACTTTTTAAAAATGTGTATTGAATTTATTGGGGTGACATGGGTTAATAAAATTATATAGGCTTCAGGGGTACAATTCTATAATACATCATCTGTATGTTGTATTGTGTGCACACTACCCCAAGTCAAGTCTCCTTCCATCACCATTTACCCCTCCTTTACCCTCTTCTGCCTCCCCCCAGCCCCCTTTCCCTCTGGTAATCACCATACTCTTGTCTGTGTCTATAAGGTTTTTTTTTCTTTTCTTGTATAATCCCTTCACCTTTCTCACCCATCCTCTGCACGGACAACTGTCCATCTGTTCTCTGTAACCGTTACTAACACGTAGTATAATTCTTAACTCTGTCTACCACTAACTAGTTGTGTAACCCTTAACTATGGCTACCACTAACTAGCTGTGTGACTAGTATGCAAGGTGCAGAAAGCTCTTGGAGCTTCCGTTTCCTCCCCTTTAAAACACATTTGATTATAACAGCCACCTCCTGGGGTTGTAGTGGGGTGAGTAGTGTGCCTGGGACTGAGGAAGTCCCACAGACATGGGCCTTTCAGTGAGAAAACTAGGAAAGTCCTGGGCAAGCCAAGACTCATTGGTCACCCTGGGTTGCCATGAGAATTAGAAGTAAATTAGGCAACAAAAAGAGAACTAGTACATTGACATAAATTAGCATTCATCATTATGTTCATCATCATCAAATTGTTACGTCCATGACTATAGAGGAATTATTTTTCACTTCTGATTTTTACAAAATTTTTAAGTTTCATGTTACCAAAGTGTATGATAAAAACAACTTGAAATGGAAAGCAAAGCTGCCATTCTGTCTGTCCTCTCAATCCAGTCCCTCTCTCCGAGACAAGCACCTGTGGCCCTTTTTAGCCTCTGGTCTCTCACGGCGGACCCTGACATACTCCCTGTCTAACTGCTCCTCTGTCCCCCGTAAGGCTGGCCTTAAGGATCAGCTTCTCGTGGAGAGTGGTATCCCACAGGTAACAATTCTACAGCAGGGGCACTGAGGACCAGAATAAGGAGAGGGAGTGGGCCCTGGAGGCCCCTCTGCTAGGCCAGGCATTAACTCTTTAGATACATGAGGAGGTGGGAAGCGTGGACAGCAGAAAGAAGAGCCACTCTTCACCATAGTGTGAAAGTATTTCAGCACTGGACAATGTCAGTGAGCATAAGCTCACTTGTGAAGGACTCATCGACTTCAGGGGTGAGGACATCTTCCAAGACTGGGAGATAACTGGCAGAGAGACTGGGGTACTAGCCAGATACCTGGACCTCCAGACAGAGTTACAGCAATGCATCCTAGACACCTGTTTTGCATCTGGGTTTCCCTGGCAACACTATCTCCAGTAGATCACAGTCAGCTAGTCCAGGTCAATGGCTGTCCATTTGGAGAGGGAGAACATTAGCTCCACAAGGTAGATGTCATCAGCTGCCCCTCCTGGAGCCCAGGTGGCAGAGGTGTCTGTCAGGCTCGGGACAGGAAGAAGGTCCTACACCGGCTGCTGACTGCCCTGCCTGGTGCAGGTGGGCAGTTTTCATTATCGCCACCTGACAGGTAAGCAGAATGGATGGTTCACACTCGTCAGCAGGCATGCCTTGTCAAACCCTAGTGAAGCTGTCACCCACGGAATCCAGACCCAGGACTTAGAAAAGAACAAACCAGGGAGGGGGGAGGGGAGAGGCTGCAAATAACTGTAATTAAACAAAAAAATTAATTTAAAAAAAAAATTAAAAAAAAATTAAAAAATAAAAAAAAAAAGAACAAACCAGTCCTGGAGAAGCAGGGTCCTCCCAAGGGGGTCTTGAAAGGGGCAAAGAGAAGAGGGGACATTTCATATCCCTATGGTGCTATCCCAAGCAATCAAAAGCCCATCTGAGAAAAGCCTGTAGTACTGCAAAAATACATGTAGATTGAGAGGCCAGAGGAACTGAATACAGCCCTGATTTTGCTTCTTATTTCTGAGGCTCTGTCAGTTAAGGGTCCTTGGTTGCAAGCAAAATAAGTGATATCCAACACTTAAAAGGGAAAGTTTATAAAATCAAAGAATGGATAGAGTACCCACGAGATAGACCTAAGGAGGTGCCAGGGGTCTTCCTGCTAAAAACAACTGGACCATCTCTCTATGGTAGTGGTTCTCAATGGAGGCTGCAGGTAAGGCTCAACTGAAAAGCCTTTAACAAACCATTAATGCCAGGACCTCACCCTCAGAAATTGGGATTTAATTGGTTTAGATGGGGCTATCTGTCTCACTTCCAAGATGCCCCACTGATTCTAATGTGAGGCTAAAAATGAGAATCACAGTTCTAGAGATGCTACTCCAAGTGCGGTCCACAAACCAGCAATCTGGCATCACCATCACCAGGGAGCTTGTTAGAAATACAGTCTCTCAGAACACCTTGGACCTTCTGAACCAGAATCTGTAGCAGGATCCTCAGGTAAGTCTTGAGCAGATGAAAGGTTAAGAAGCAAGGCGCTGGAGTGTCATGGAATGACTGAGATCTAACCACTGTCACATCCCAGAGAGTCTCTCCTTAAGATGCAAATTCCCAGAAGACAAGCATTTGATTGGCCATGCTTTTGACATTTGATTGGCCACTCTATGACAGGAAGGGGGAGGGTAGAATGATGCTCAGAGCCCCACCAGACCCCCCTCCAACAGCCGCAGGAGAAGGGCTGCCCCTGAAAGGAGCAGGGTGCAGGGAAGATAAGGATCACACAGTGGTGGCAGCTACCCCTTCTCAAGTGCTTAGCATATGCCAAGCACTGTGCCACAGACTCAATTTAGCTCATATCATCCTCCTTTTAATCCCCAGGTAGACATTACTGTCACTACTACCACCATTTTACAAAGGGGGAGAGGGAGGGTTAGGGCAGTAGAACTCAAACTTTAGCGTGCACCAGAATCACCTGGAGGCCTTCTGCAATCAGGTCTCTGGGCCCCACCCTCAGCGTTTCTGACTCGGTGAGTTTAGGATAAAGCCTGAGAATCGGTATTTCTAACAAGTTCCCAGCTGATGCTGCTGCTGCTGGTCCAGTCACACAATTTGGGAGGCAGGCTCTAGCCCTGCAAGCCAGGGAAAGGCAGTAAAAACCAACTTGGTGACTTTTCAGGAAGCACTAATGCCCCCAAAAAATGCAAGGCAAAATATTCAGCAAGTCTCCATCGTCACAGTAAGAAACCAGCTACCTAACATTTTGCAGAGAGAGCACATTGGAGGAAAGCAGACCCACTTAGAAATACAGTGAATGGGAATTCTTTGGCATTCAGAGAACTAGAAGTCCTCTCTCTTAGCTACACACCTGGCTGGGAAGGTGACAATTTCCTTAGGAGGGGGAGACAGGAAAAATATTAATGCCAGAGCTCTGACTTTCATTTGCAACATGCACCTCAAGTTAGATCTTTACTGAGCTGTGCACAGGGCAGCTAACCACTGGATAAAGTCACCCTTAACTACTCATCTCTGTCTTGCTAAACGAGTAAAGAATAACACTTGTAAAACTTAGACTGCCAGGACTCAGATCTGAGATCCACCATTTCCTAGCTGTGGTCATTAGGCAAGTTGCTTAACCTTGTTGGGTTCTAACCTCATCTGTGAATGGGGGGATTATTATGATCCCTAACCTATAGGTTGGTGGAAGGACTAAATGAGATAAAAAATGTAAAAATCATAGCAAAATAGCTAGACTATTACAAGCTCCCAATAAGTCTATTATTATTATTATTATCACTATTATTTATTGGTGGAAGTGCTGAGGTGTTAAAATCCTACTGTTGGCAATGCCTTAACTAGCTAGATCCCTGTCAATAATTGTAATCATAATTCTGACATCTGGCCTTCCCATGTTGCCAGCATAAATGTAAACAGGTACAATTTTTCTAGAAAGCCATTCGGCAATATACATCAAGAGCCTTACAAATATTCACTTTGACCCAGAAAGTTTGCTACCAGGACTATATTCTAGGGAAGCGATCCAGTATGAGGACAAAGATGAATGCTCAAGATGCTATCACATTATTGCAAATAGTGAAGAATAAAGTGTCTATCAACAGGAAGACATTTCTTAAATTATGCTATGTTCATACAACAAAACCTTCTATCATTATTAAAAACAATGCTCATAACTTTTAACTGATAATCTGTTATAAAGCTATATTTTTAAAAATTTGTATGTAAAATTGTAAAATTATATGTAAAATTTCATATAGACTATGAACTCAATTATGTAAACATATGAAAGGCAAAAGGAATAATTCAAAAGTTATCTTCTCTGAGCCTTGGGATGGGGCTATTATGGTTTTGTGTATTTTTCCAGATTTTCCTCAATAATCATCTTTATAATCAGAGAGGTAGGATAGAATCTGGGACAGAACATGTCAGCAAACCAGATAGTTAGGCCAGAGATTATTTCTGTCTGGGTATGCAGTAATAAGTATACCCAGATACTTATTACTGTATCTGTACAGTAATAAGTATTGTACAGATACTGGGTATGCAGTAAGTTACAGGAACTTCTCGTAAATGTGGGTAATCATTCAAAGAGGAGGATAGTTTTGGAAAGAGTGAAGGAAGAGTGAAGAGGAAAAGTGGTAGATACGTCCATGCATTCTTGAGAGAGATTCAGAATGAGGAAGGAAAAGAAAGCAGCTGAAGGATTAAGGGATTAAGATCAGAGGTTCTGGGGTGCTCCCACTTGATGGGTCACAAAACTGATCATTAGCAGAATTGAAGTTACATAATCTGATTGGGAAAGAGCTTGGAGAAACATCCCATGAAAACACATGGCCTTGTATAGTTGCAAATTGACAGAAGCTCAACACAAACTGGCTTCATTAAGAAACTAACTCTAGGCGAGATCTGTCGTCAGGGTCAATGGGATGGCTGTTCTTACAAAGCATGATGAGCTTGCTTTTCCTCTTCCAGCTCTGCTGTCCTTCTCCGGCAGGCTCTCCTCTCAAGGGAATGAGGATAACCATCAGCAGCTGCAGGTGTACAACCTACCAGCTTTGCAGCCCCAGCAAAAAGAGAACACACCTTCCCCTACAGATCTAACAGAAGCCCTGCCCTGCAACTGACACTCATTGGGCCAACTTAAACACCTGTTCCTGAACCAGTCACTACAGCTAGGGGAATGGCAATCTCTGACCTGCCCAGCCTGGGAGGTGACACCCCTTTCCCTCGAGTTACCCAAATAGACTGAGAATGAAGAAAGGGAGGCTCCCCCAAAGAAAAATTGGATGTCAGTCTAAGATAAGGGGGCATGGAGACTGAGCAAGCAAAATCAACAGAAAATCACTACGCAGAGGTTTTTCCCCAGAGTATAAACCCATTACTCAAGTTACCTCCAGATGACATCAGGAGGAAGGATTCAACAGTGCCCTCTGGGTAGAGCCGAGGTTCTCAACTAGGGGGAATCCATCCTCCCTATCTCCAGGGAACATTTGGCAATGACCTGGAGGAAGGGGTGCCACTAGCATCTAGTGGGTAGAGACCAGAGATGCTGCTAAACATCCTACAATGCACAGGACAGCCCCTAACAACAAAAAGTCATCTAACCCAAAATGTCACTAGTGCTAAGGCAGAGAGACCCAGAACTAGAGTGACCATCTAGTTGACCATCCAAACCAGAACACTTTTGAGAAAGGCAAACCCAAGAAACTATTTATAGCAGGGACTATCCCAGCAAACAGGACATGTGCTCACCCAGCCCCCTGCACATTATCCAAATAAGAGGTTGAAACCATCATCACTGGAGGCTGAGGGGCAGGGGCCACACTTCACCCCAAAATTTGTGGTTACAGGACCACAAAGGTGTACCTCCAATGCAAGGCTTATTTTACCCATTCTGCCCTCTCTCACTGCTAGTGCTGCAGGCAGCCTCTGTCATCTAATTCTATGAGGTCACTAAAATCTACCAGGATGGACACACCAGCCTAAGAGGAGTTGACCAAAGGCCACTGTGAGAAATTGTCCCTGGCATGGCCCGTGCTTCAGGGAGAGAAGCAAGCTGCCTTGCCTGGTAGAAGAAATCCCACCTCAATTAAACTGCCGAACCCTGATGGGAAGGAGACAGAGGAGAAGGGGAGTCCAGAGCCTTGCTAGCTGCTCCTGACTTTCCCTTTTCATCTTGGAAGAGCCAATTTTAAGCTTGCCTTGGGTCATAAAAGAAATTAATTTGATTCTCTCAACCTTGCTCAGAGTGGACACATGTCCTCCAGTGGAGCATCTGCTGCTGGTACATCCAGAGTAAGGAAACCATCCTTGAAATGATTCTAGTTTCAGGACTGGGCCAAATCATTTGCCCTGAAGACTTAGAAGCAGCTGCCTCAGAATTCTCAGGGCTGTAAGTTTTGCTGGCAAGTTCCAAAAACAGTTCTACCTAAGGTGAGTCCCAGGTTAAATGAGGTTTACCCAAAGAGGCATGTATGGGTAGGACTGGTCCTTGATAAATACCCAAAGAGAATTCAGCATTGGTGCTTGCCCACCCCAACTTCATATTAATAAGCAATAGTCATGATCACACTGAGTCCTGCATGTGCCAGGCAGGGTCCCTGGGCCTCATTTGTGGGGGACATACCTAAAGACTCCTCCCCTCGAGTGCAGGCAGAAACTGTGACTTGCTTCTAACTAAGAGAACATGGCAAAAGTGCTGGGCGTGACTCCCTTGATTACGTGTCATTCTATAAGACTCCATGTGACCTCCATGGAGAAAGAAACTCCCCATTGGCTATGGGAAAGTAAGCCACCATGTTGAGAGAGCACCACATGGCAAAGAATGCAGGCAGCCTGGAGGAGCTGACACAGCTCCCCAGCCACAAGTCAACAGGAAAACAAGGACTTGATCCTACAAATGCAAGGGAATAAATTCTACCAGTTGCTAAGGGATCTTGGTTGGAATTGGATCCTTCCCCAGCGTAGCTTCTGATGAGACCACAGCACCAGCTGACACCTGGATTACAGCCTGAGGAGACCCTGAGCAGAGGGCCCAGCTCATCTGTGCCCAGACTCCCGTTCTACAGCAAGTCTTCCCATCCTGCTCTGTCTCCTCCTTGTGTGGCGAGGTCTCCTATCACAAGATGGCAGCAGGGGACTTCCAGCCAAGATGGAGGCGTAGGTAGAAACCCTTTGCTTCTTCGCACAACCAAAAAGAGAATAACCACCAAACTAGAATCAATAAACAACCAGAAGCGCCAGAAAATCAAACTGCATGGAACTCTGACAACCAAGGAATTAAAGAAAAGATCAATCAGAACAACCAGACCAGTAAGGCGGTAGACCACGCAGGACCGCTGGCAGAGAAAAACTTCAGCGAGTCAGCGGACCTTGGAGTTGGAGGCAGGGCTGGCTATGCAACACGGGTGCTGCGCAGCTAGGACTGATTTAAGGAGAAACTGAGACTCGGAGTTGATACGGTGGTGCTACGATGGGAGAAACTCACAGTCTCACACAA